>JAHTLZ010003307.1:6280058-6326236 GCA_023846285.1 Phrynocephalus versicolor
TTCATTCATTCATTCATTCATTCATTGAGGGACACTCTTTCTGCAGGCTTCTTGTGAAGTGTTCAACCGAAATGTGCTTATCCAGAAAAAGCAGTAAAATATCTGAAGATTCAGGTTCCATACCCTGAGACCATTATCTTACATCACAGAAGTGTCTGGGTGGCCAGTATGTTTCTTTCTGTGGGCTTTACTGCAAAGTAAATAATCTCTTTTTAAAAATGCAACTATAATTTTTAACTGACTACTTTTGAAGTCTTGAACCAAAAACTGATTGAATGTCAGGATTTTGCATTTGCTTTTCAAAACAAAATAACATACAAACAAACAATTTAGTTCACCGGTTTTTACCTGCTGGGAAAGATTTCTGATATTATGTGCAACATGCAAAATTAAAATGACACATATTTATAGCATTGTTTATTACATGTAAGTCAAACAAGCATGTTCAATCAGACCACTCTCAATCAGAAGAAGAGTTTCCAGACATACTCGGCATTTCTCCTCACTAATTTATTATCAGCATAACAAGCTGAAAAGAAACAAACTTCTGCCAAAACTTTCAAATGGCATATCTGTCAGAAACTTACCTGGCTCAGGTTCAGGTTTGTATGTAGGCAGGTTGCCTTCGAACAAATCTGCATCACTAAGTCCTGTGAACATAGAAAATTGTTACAACGTTTAACATGATTTGTATAATTTTCTGCAGTAGTCTGTGCAGTATTGGAGCTCTTGCTAAGTCTTAAGCTTTTGTAAAAAAAAATGCTTGCAGCAGGTGGAATTTTTACCAAGAAGGTCCACTTAACATGGGACTTGCTTCCAAATCTGTTTAGGATAACGCATGCAGTAATATTCAAAATGTTCAATGCATGAAAGAACCGAGTTGGGAAATAACATGTCAGAATTAAAATGCTGTAGTGAAATTCACTGTTTTTCCCATAAGAGATGAAAGCGTTTTAAAATTAACACTTTAATATTAACAGCAATGCATTTTCTATATATTAAAAATTACTTATGCTATAGTTGTCTGTCCGCACAGACAAAAGAAATTGTTGCCTCCATCGGCATGGTTCTCTTTTTCTCTGTGGAGAGCGATATGAGAACCTATACAAGTGTAAGATCTTACCTCCAGTGTCATCATGACTTCCAGGTTGTGGCCGAGGTGGCGGCGGCCCTGGGTTTTTTGGATCATTATCTAGTGACAGTCAGATAAGAAAAAGCTTCATGATTCAGAAAGCAGAAGACAGCCTAGAAGACCTGGCATTACACTAATGCTATCATATTATTGTATTTTTATTATCAAACATTATTTGTATTCCTCCCTATATCAACAGTGTACTTGACAATTTATCCACAATGCCAGCATATTAGCTTGTTCCCTGTTTAGCAGCTTCTGTATCCATATAGACACATACACACATTAATTTGAGGAATAGTTGGGAAATAGTTACCAGGAAAAGACCTAGGTACAATTCATAGAATCATGACATTGGAAAGGGGCTTACAAGGGCATTGAGTCCAACATCTGGCTTAAGACAGGAATACAAATCATAGGATATCTGCCAGGTGGTTGTTTTGAATGTCTCCAGCAATGGAGCACTCACCACTTTTCAAGATAATTGGTTCCCTTGTGTTCCAGACCTTGTGTCTATTAGGTCTAGATTCAATTTCCAGAGACAGAAATTGAAATGAATCAGGGGGAAGTTGTGTAGCTATCAGGTTACATAAAGTACAGCAATGTACACTGGAATGAAAAATCCTAGAATCCTAGAATCCTAGAGCTGGAAGAGACCTGAAGGGCCATCTAGTCCAACCCCCTGCCACACAGGAACTCCCATCACAGAACTCCTGACAGATGGCCATCCAGCCTCTGCTTAAACCCCCCCCCCAAAGAAGGATACTCCACCACCCTCCCTGGTGGCATATTACATTGCCGAACAGCTCTGTCTTGAAATTCTTCCTAATGTTTAAAGTGCATCTCTTTTCCTATAGTTAGAGATCATTGCCCTGCATCCTAGCCTGTGAAGCCATGGAAAATAAACCAGTCCCCTCTTCAATGTGACATCCTTTCAAATATTTAAACATAGCTATCATATCCCCTCTCAGCCTTCTTTTCGTAAGGCTAAACATTCCCAGCTCCCTACGCCACTCCTCGTATGACATTTCTTCCAGACCCTCAATCATCTTGGTCACCCTCCTCTGAATCACTTCAGTGGATTCTTCCTGTTTCTAAAGACACAGGACTGGTAATCAGAGATCTAGCGAAAATAGCAGCAGCAGTTCCAGGTGTGATTGCTAACTGTCTAGAAATATCATTCATTAACATAAAAACAGTGTTGCATCACCTTAAAAAGCAAAACCAAGATTTCAATATGTACAAGATTACAATTTACACTGCAAGACAAGCATCAAGAAACAACCCAACACAAGGCAGGCTCCAAAGAGAAAATGACAAGGCAACATTTACAATCACATCTGTTCTCAAATGAGACTACTCAAATCTATCACCAATGATATACTGTCACTGGTGTCAATACTTCCTTTTCCTAGGTTTTAGGTGGTTAGCCAGTACTTGCTTACAGACAGCTCTCCTGCTCCCAAATCTTAAGCTACTGTTAACAACTATCTGTACAACTCTGATAGGAAGGGAAGGAAAAGATAGTGTCACAAGTAGGGATGGGCACCAAACGAAAAACGAAATGTTGATTCACTAGTTCATTAGGTAATGAAATAAAATGAACCGAACTGAACCGGGGAAGCAGCGTTTCCCCGGGGTCCTAGAGGCACCAAATTTGGTGGGTACCTTCCTTAGACTCTCCCCTTTAAGCCCTCCAGAGATCTGGGGTATGGGGGACCTAATTGTTCAACTTCAAAGGGGGTGCCCCCCAGGAAAAAAAAACACTTCTAATTGCAATGTTATGTGCTTGAAAATAGTGAACCCAGGCAGCTAGCAGTGTGGAAATAACATTGGAGCTTCCTCAAGCTCTCACTCCAAAAGGGGTGGCTCATAGGAAAAATCATTTTTAATTTAAAGTATTTGAAAATACTGATCTCAGGCATTAAGCATCATGGAAATTACAGTGGAGCTTCCTCACACTCTTCCCTTTAAGCCCACCTCTGCCGGCATCTCCACCCAAGACCGGGACACTGCCATGGTGATGGCAAAGGCCAAGTTTGATGGCTTACTACTTGGCCTCAGGCTGACACACCCAGATATGGAGGACTCCTGGGATGAGCATTGCCCTGCCTTGACCTGGCATCCTTGCATCTCTGGCTTCGCATGCCCGCCTTACGGTTGCACAACCTTGCATACATTGAGGTACAGCTGAGTCTTCCATCCCTCAACATCCTCAAGGCTGGTATCCAGAGATGCAAGGATCACAAAGGCATGCCAGCTGGTAGACCCCAGTCACTGCAGAATGGAAGCAGTCTACTCTGCACACCAGCCTGCAACCTCATGACCAAGGCCCTGTTCCTTGGGAAGAGCAAGGAATCATCCTCATTAAGAGCATTCAGGCCTCTGTGAAGGCCATGGATGAGGGGGTTGACATGAGCCAGGTTGGCGCTGAGACCACAGAGGACCTTGGTGGTCTCCTCAAAGGACTTGAGGATATCCACCATTTGGCTGAGGGTGAGCCAATAGGTGGAACTGATGACCAACTCCCTCCCCACTGGCAAAATTGGAACTCTGGACATCATGGCCTCTAGCATGTCCTTCTGCTCCACCAAGTGTGCCAGCATCTCTAAAGTGGAGTTCCACCTGGTGGGCATGCCTGGCACAAGCATGTGTTTTGCCAAACCAATCTCCTCTTGGTTCTCACACAGCTGCTAGGCAGCTTTCACGCTCTGTGAGAAGTAGCCTACCAGCTGCCTGCACTTGTCAAGGAGTGCTCTTGTCTCTTTGGTCCCCTCACAACAGGTCTCCCTCACCTGGCTCCCCAGCCCCAGGACATCGTGCACAACCAGGTGTACCTTGTAGGCCATGCACACAATGCCCTTCAAGCCTGCCGCGTTCGATGTGGCTAACATGTTACAGCCTGCATCCGTAACTATGTAGCCATGATTCTCACCCCCATCAGGTGCCAAGCCCCACTCCCTCAACCCAGACAGAAGCTCCTCCACTATACTTTTGCCTGTCGCTGAGACAACCAGGCTCCGTGCCTGCAGCAGAACCACCCTGTAGCTTTTAGGTTGGCTAGGGGCCTCCCCCTGGGGCCACACCCTTGATGCCACTATGCCACCACGTAATCCTCCTGCTGCCACCAGTGAGCTGTGAGGGACAAGTGTGGTGGCCACGAGTCTACATGTCAGATGTGAAGTGGACCAACCGACCTCTGTCCTGCAAAAGCTGGCCATGGACCATCTCCCTGACTGACTAGTGCAGGGAGGGGTCAGCATTCTCCTGGATGGAGGCTCTTACCAGTGGGGGGGGGGAGGTGTTTGAGCAGGTGCCGGAACTCTGGGGACTCCAGAAACGACAGAGGCACCCTACTCAAGGCAGCCATCCCAACCACCACACGAATGGTCGCCTCCTGTGCCCTGCCCCTGGCCTGCTGGCTCAGGCTTGGGGCACCACTGAAGGGCAGCATGTCATGCACGTGTGCTGCCCTTTTCTTGCCCTGTCTGCCCTGCGCTTCCTTCTTCCTGCCAGCTTGGGGGCACTGAAGAAGCCTGGGGTGGTGCCTCTCCAGGCGAGTCCTCAGGCTGTTGAGGACAGATGCCTGGGGTTGCTGCCTCTGTGCACCACCACCTTGCAGGCATTGCAGGTCACCAGCCTTGGATCTTCCTCACTGCAGAGAAGTAATCCCAAAAGAAGACCAAGGCTTCCTCCTGTCTGCAAGGTTTGGGGCTGGTTCCCCGTCCCAATCCCACTGCCACCCTTGGATAACTTGGGGAGGGGGGGCTGCTGCAGACACTGAAGGAAGGAGCAGAGAGGGAGGGCATGCTTTCCTCCTCATCCTCATCCAGCTGCTGCTGCTGCTGCTGCTCATCTCCTGTGTCCAATCCTGAGACCAACTCCTGGGACTCATCTAAAAACAGAAGTGGTTCAGAACTTGGTCCACAAAGAGAATGCTGCTGCCTGATTTCCCCGTCCTGGCTGGCCCGCGGTGGCAGCGAGGAGGAGGGCTTTTCGCAAAAGTAAGTTTTATTTTTATTTTCCCCCTCCTTGCCGTCCCCTCTGCTGATCACCAACCATGGATAACTGAATCAGCAGATATGGGGGTCCTACTGTAATCAGGAAATCTCAAACTGAGATACATATGTTACTCTTTAATGGGCTTCTACTTATTTGGCCACCTCTTTGAAAAACTTCATCAAAAGTTATGGAATAAAAAATGGCAATTTTCAATCTGTTATTAAGGAGAAACTTTGACCAAATTGTACCACTGAGGGGTGGGTACTTATGCTGTGCAATAACAACATATAGAAGCCATGAGGCAGACCAGTTTACTTTTAATACTTTTAAAAGGACACTTTTAATACTTACCACCAAAGGCATCCTGTAAATCCAAGTCAGCTGAACAGAAAAAAACAATAAGCGATTTTAATATTAAAGCTATTTTAAGCTATTTTAATACAAAAAAAGAGTTTTCAATTGCTACATACTGGGTCAAAGAAGAATAGTTTAAAATAAAAATACAACTATCCGATATAAAAATATATTTGCAGTGAAATTATAGACACTAAGGCAGTGATGGTGAACCTTTTACAGACTGAGTGCCCAAAGTGTGATTCAAAACCCACTATTTTTTCACAATGTGCCAGTACAGCAATTTAACAATACAAGTGGCTGTGAGTTGCCTAGATGCCCTAAGCATCTCACCTGATTTTGGAAGCTAAGCAGCACTGGCCCTGGTTAGTACAGTACTTGGATGGGAGACCACCAGGGAATACCAGGTGCTGTAGACGTCTGGAGTAGGAGCTGGCAAACCACTCCACTATTCCTGCCAAGAAAACTCTATGGACATGGGGTCACGAAGAGTCAGTCATGACTGTAATGGCACAGCACACACACATACACACAGGTGGCTGTGAAGGGGCGATGTCGGGTGCCCACAGAAAGGGCTGTGAGTGCCACCTTTGGCACCCATCCCATAGGTTCACCAACACTGCACTAAGGGGACAAAAAGAGAAAAATGTCTTCAGAGTAGTACAAAACAGTTAAAAGTTGAACAAAAATATATTCACTGGTTTGTTATGTGGACTTAAAAGAATGCCTTAACAAACTACTCCACCAACACTTTAAAAAAGAACTTTAAACTTCTAAAAAATCTCAAAGAGATCATAAAAGACTTCAGTTAGTAACCAAAGGGATCTAAGTATGCACATTAACCTGTCATTAGTTGCATATAGAGATGGGCACGAAACGAATTCTTTTTCATTCTGTTATCCGTTATTCGCACCATTACGTAACGGTACGAACAATGAAGCCCAGAGCAATTTAGGAACAAACCGAACAGAAAGAACCAGAATAAATTAGTTCGGTTACATTCGGTTTGTTTCTCCCCACTGGCGATGACAGCCCGGCTGTCATCGCCAGCGGGGGAGGACTGTGAGAGCCCCGTTCTCGCCCCTGCAGGCAGAAGCGGGAGTGGAGCTCTTTCTAAACTGATCTCCGCTGCGGGGAGGTGACAGCCAGCTCGGCTGTCATCCCCCACGGCAGAGGGCAGTCAGGAGAGGGCAGCGGTCTCATCTCCGGAAGTGGAGCCGAGGCCGTGGCTTTCTCCCAATTTGGGATTGCTGGAGAGGGGGCTGTGATCCAGCCTCTGCATGCGGAAGCCGGATCGCAGCCCCCTCTTCCCGCCCCGGTGCATCAAGCACCATGGCAGAGATTGCTGGGAAAAGGGTCAGCGATCCTGGCTCTGCGTGCAGAGCCAGGATCGCAGCCCCCTTTCCCCGCCCTCCTCCCCGGTGCATGACAGCCCCCTCTCCCCGCCTTCCGCCCCATTGCTTGACAGCTCTGTTGAGCTTTCAAGCACCGTGGTGGAGATTGCTGGAAAAGGGGCTGCAATCCTGGCTCTGTGTGTGGAGCCAGAATCGCATCCCCCTTTCCTGCCCTCCTTTCCCATCCCCCTTTCTCTGCCCTGTTGCTCGCAGCCCCCTCTCCCCCCCCCTCCACCCTGTTGCTTGACAGCTCGACTGGGCTGTAAAACAACGGGACGGAGATTGTTGGATGGGAGACCACCAGGGAATACCAGGGAATACCTCTCCCCGCCCTCCTCCACGTGTGGAGCCAGGATCACAGCCCCTTTTCCAGCAATCTCAGCTCCGTTGCTTGACAGCCCGGTCAGGCTCCCATGCACCACGGTGGAGGGCAGGGAGAGGGGGCTGCAATCCTGGCTCCGCACGTGAGGCGGGATCACACACCCCTCTCAATGGATCTTCTCCGTGGGGGATGACAGGGCCTGGCACTGTCATCAACCGCGAGGAAGAAGAGACCCCGTTCTGCCTCCACATGCAGGGGCAGAATGGGGTGTGTTTAAATGGATCTTCCCTGTGGGGGATGACAGCGCGCCCGGTGCTCTGTCATCCACTGCGGGGAACGAATCCACAAAAAAAAGAGGAAATGATTTTTTTTTTTTGGCAAAATTCATTTCCGAAAAACGGAAACGAAGAGAGATGGGCCACAAAACAGAACAGAAACGAAACTCAGTTTTTCCGTTTCATGCCCATCTCTAGTTGCATATCATTGGCATCCTTCAGTCTCGAAAGACTATGGTATCATGCCTGGAACAGAGATCCTAAAAACAGCACCTAGTGTGACTAAATAGACCAATTCAGGAATGGCAGTCTCTACTGCACTGGGGGCAGATGTATTCTGTTTCCTCGAGTTTCGTTTTTTCCGTGCCTGCCTCTTTTCCTCTGCCTGTTGGACAAATGCCTCTTCAAATTCATGTAGACCATGCTGTATCTCTTGCCTCCAGACAGTGCGATCGGAGGTCAGGGTTTCCCAGCTGTTGAGGTCCATTCCCAAGGACCTCAACAGCTGCATATACCACCACTTAATCCCATTATAATTTATATACATATGCAAATATACAGCTTTATTTGGATTTTAATAATTTCCCACACCGAGACTAAACTGGTCTGCAGTACTGAAGAAATGAAGACAAATTGAAGAAAATATCAAGGTACACATACATTCATTAGTAAATGAACTCAACAAAGAAAACTGACATCTAGGGATCTTCTATTCATTAAAATATTTAAACTACACAAAAGAATATTTCCCACATATATTCATATATACTGGCCAAACTTTTGTTGCTCATCACAGCAAATGGCAATACAGAAGGCTCCTTGAACCCAGAGGGATTTAATGACTCAATTCCTAAATAAATTCCATTAATAATCCAATGGGTCCATTCTAACTGCAATTTACTATACTCAAGTAAGTCACAGCAATGGAGCCTATGGAGGAGCTGACTCAAAAAATCCCTTTTGGTTCAAATGGTCCTTCTTTTTTATTTTTATTTATTTACTTATTATTTGGTTATGGCCTGCAAAACCACTATAGGTTAGTTTATTAGAATTCTGTCCAGGATGGATAAAAATCAATTAAAATATTTAAGTCATGATTCAAATCAGAATTCATTTTTATTTAAATTGTCAAAAAACCTGATGTTTAAAATTTATATTATGACTAAAATCAAATCCACATGATTCCATCTACTGAAAAGCAATTGTACATAAATATCAGATCCATGATCTAAGTTCAGCAAAAACAATACTGATACTTACGGTCCGTAGGCTTCTTGGGTGATATGGCAGGCTTCTTTTTGTCCGGCGTCGTGGGCTTTGTTGTTGGATCTGCTGCATGGACAGACACAGTACTTAGTACATCCTACATAATTCTAAAGAACTTAGGATGTGGTGAGTACTTGCAATAAATATCCCTTTCTTAGCTATTTTCTGAGTCCCACCTGGCCAGCAGGACTCACCCTCAAGACATCACCCCACAGCAAATTTTATGACAGCTGCTAGATTAATCATAGCAAAAAATTGGAAGTCAAAATTAGAATTTAAGATGGATGATTGGTATAATGAACTCTGGGATATAGCTATAAACGATAAGTTGTCCTGCAGTTTAAAGGTTAAACGAGGAGAAATGAAAAAAGACATCTTCTACGATATTTGGGGTAAATTTTTAGATTATGTATTAGTTGAAGGAAAAGGGAAAGAGTCCACAAATATCTCACAACAATTCTGGAGAAGAGAACTTTAAGAAGATTACTAGAAGAATAGAAGATGGAGCAACGAACAAGACATGGATGGACCCGTGGGATGGGGGTGCACTTATATTGTTTGTTGTATTTTTTTATCCTCATTTCTTATGTTGTTTGTATGTAATTAAATTTATAATAAAAATAATTAATTAAAAATAAAAAAATAAACTGGAAAAAAAAAGACATCACCCCACAGCAGCAAGATTGCTTGGGATTCCTGTTAAAATGAGACCTTGGTTTTCAGCTGGTTTTCTGTTCTGGACAGAAAGCTGCCAAATTTTTGTGCAGTTTAATGGCCTCTCTATTCATACCTGCACAAACAAGATGCCATTTTGTACAAAGATTATAATAGTCCCGTTTATTTATTTATTTATTAGGCTTATATCCCACCCATCTTCCCAGGAGCCCCTTCCCCAAGCCCCGCACACCAGCTGATCGGCACTGGGGCAGGGGAAAAAGTCCCCTCCCACACACCTCAGCGCCGATCAGCTGCCTTTTGCACTTCTTCCAGAAGGAAAAAGGACTATAAAACAGCCAAAGATTTCCTGTAACATTCATTATTACTTCCTGGGGAAATAGTGTCCCACAGAAGAATATTGCTCTAAAGAGGAAAAAGGAGTCATTGTTTCAATTTAATTTAATTTAATTTTTGTGGTGTAGTATCTCTCCACGGGAGCCTATATGGTTCTCATTCCTAATCAGTGAAAATCAGTCGATATGCTGATCTGAGGTGTAAGCAATGTTGCTAATTAAACCAACCAAAAAAAAAAAAAGACAATGATCATATAAGGTATAATGTTTGCAGCTCAGATACTTGATGCATATGGAAAATAGAAGCAAGCCATACAATGTTTCAGGTTTCAAGCAACAATACTACAGTGAACCCTCGTATAACGGAGGGTTTGTTTAACGAAAAATCCGTACAACGAAAAAAAATCCACCCCCCCCAGGCAGGCAGGGACGGAGGCAGCTTAGGGGAAAAGGGGTCCCACCGGCCCCTTCAAAGAAGACCAAAGGGCCGAACTGACTGTTGACCCGCGGGGAGAGAAAGGCGGGGGGGGTGCTTCTCCCTTCACGGCTGTGCCCTGAGGGGGGGCCGGGGAGGGACGCCTGCCTGCCTGGCTGGCTGCGCCCCCAGGGGCTGGAATCCCCGGGGAAGGGAAGGGAAGGGAAGGAAGGAAGGAAGGAGGCGAGCCGAGGAACGGAGGAAGAGGTGAGTCCGGGTTCTTCGGCAGGGAGGGAGGGTGGTGGAGGTGGGGGGGGCGGGGGGGAGAGAGAAAAGGAAAAGGGAGGCCGGCGGGAATGGGCGGGTGGCTGGCGGGGGCTTTGGGAGCGCCGCCGCAGCCACGGTGTGTGTTTGTGTGTGAGTGAGAGAGAGAGAGAGAGAGAGAGAGAGAGAGAGAGAGAGAGAGAGGCGGGAACAGGCGGGTGGCTGGCGGGGGCTTTGGGAGCGCCGCCGCCGCCACGGTGTGTGTGTGTGTGTGTGTGTGAGTGAGTGAGTGAGTGAGTGAGTGAGTGAGTGAGTGAGAGAGAGAGAGAGAGAGAGAGAGGCGGGAATGGGGGGGTGGCTGGCGGGGGCTTTGGGAGCGCCGCCGCCGCCAGCGGGTGTGGGGGGAATCCGCCCCCTCCCCCCCTCAGAACAGAGTCCGCCACTAGTGAGCCCTCCTGCCTGCCGGCCGCCTCCGGAGCTCTGGCAAGAGGTGAGGGGGGGAATTCCCGGCGCGGTCCCCCAAGCCCCCCCGCCCCAGGCCAAGCGGCGCACCTCACTCCCTCCCCCCACCCCTGCGGCCACCTCCGTCCGACCACCCCCCGTCGCCGGGAAAGAGGGAAGGAAGGAGGGGAGAGGAGGGGCAGCAGACACGGAGGGGGGGTGAGCTGGGGAGGGGCAGCAGACACGGAGAGGGGTGAGCCGCCCGCCCCCCATTGCCCAAAAAAACCGCCCCCCGTCGCCCAAAAAAAAACATAGGAATGCATTGAAACGGATTAAATCCAGTTTCAATGCATTCCTATGGGAAATGACAATTTGTACAACGGAAAACTTGTATAACGTAATTTGATTTGGAACGAATTAATTACGTTATACAAGGTACCACTGTATCTGTGAAATAAAATTTTAAAACTTGCTATTATATTAAACACATAAGCAAACAAGCCTCGTCAAAATAGGCTTATAATATTACTCCAAACTGATTTACAAAGAAGCATAGTTCGTTCTCAGGTAATAGACCACAGGATTACAGCAAAAGCTATCTAGATTTGCAGCGCTTCTCCACTCACAGTTTGATGTTATGGCAACAAGCTAAACAAAGTTTTAAACTTGGAAACAGAAGTGGGGGGTGGAGGAAGAGCTCCTGCAAAACACAAGATCTGTGTTACTGAGGAAGATCCAGGCCCTATCCCAGAGAGTACAGCAGGCCTGGCTCTTCCCCAGTGATATTGGAAGATCCAGAGTGGAGAGGGCAAGGCTGAAGTATATGTCCATGCATCACTTTCTATAGTTATAAGCTGTAAAATCTGAACAGGACTTGTTCTAACTACTTGCAATTAGAGATGGGCACGAAATGCTAAAATAGCATTTTGTTTTGTTTTTTTGTTTTGTTCTGTTCCCTTCCATTTTTTTTGTTTTTAAATTATTTTTTAAACTTCATTTTTAACGTGTATGTGTGTATACTTTGTTTGTGTGTATGTGGTGTTTGTGCAACTTGTGTGTGTGTGTATGTAGTGCTGGTGCAACTTCTTCCCCTCCCCCAAGCCCCACACACCAGCTGATCGGCACTGGGGCAGGGGGAAAAGTCCCCCCCCACATCTCAGCACCGATCAGCTGGCATGTGGAGCATCGGGGAGGGGGAAAAGTTATAAAAGCCCAGGGCTTTTTAAACTCCCTGACAGAGTCCAGCAGGTTAAGCACTAGGACCCAGTCCAGGAAAGGGCCCGGAAGGGTCCTGCAGCAAACAAATACCAAGCCAGAGGGTGAGGCAAAGAGAAGTCAAGCAGTCCAGGAGTCAAGGCCAGAGAGAGCAGTACCTGGGAGCTGGATCCAAGGGGGTCTGGAGAGGCAGATCCAGAGCAGCAAGGTTGGCAACCCAAGTTGGCAGGCAGGAAGGTGGCAGGAGAGAAGCCACAGCAAGTCCCAAGAAGATTGTTGCTGAGGCAAGATTCACGGGGAAAGGCTGCTCCTGAAATAACCCCAACCTGAGCCAGCACAGATGCTGCTCTTGAAGGGTTGGCCATAGCTACAGGAGAAGGAATTGGTCCTGCAAGTTTCCAGAACAGCCTTCTCAACAGGAGTGGGGCCAATCCTGCATGTACTAGGGTTTTCAAGGAGCAGTCATGGCTCTGATCCTGACACTCCCCCCTTCAAGCCCCATGCACCAGCTGACCGGTGCTGGGGAGGGGGGACCTTTTTCCCCCCAGGGCTTTAAAAACATTTTTCCCTCCCCCAAGGCCCTAGTGCCAGCTGATTGGCATTGGGGAGGGGGGAGCCCTTTCCCCCCAGGGCTTTAAAAACTTTTCCCCTCCCCCAAGCCCCAGGGGGCAGCTGATCAGCGCTAGGGTGGGGTGGGGGAGTTCCCCCCACCCCAGCGCCAATCAGCTGGCGTGCAGGGATTGGGAAGGGGGAAAAGTTTTAAAAGCTGGGTGGGGGAGACCCTGGGCTTTTAAAACTTTTTTCCCCACCCAAGCACCGATCAGCTGGCATGTGGGGCATCAAGTTTTTAAAAAAGGATAAAAAGCCTGTCATTTTCCCTCTGGATCGGTTTCCCATAGGAATGCATTGCTTCAATGCATTCCTATGGGAAAACAAAAATTGAAATGGAACGAAACAAACAATTCTGTTTTGTTGCATTTTTCTTTGATGGTCACTTTGTTTTTCATTTCGTTAGGGAACGAAACAAAAAAAGAAAAATGAATCAAAAAATCGTTTCATGCTACTTGTGATTCAGGAAATGAATTAAAAAATTCCACAAGCAAGATCTTTTGTCTTAATTGATCACACGAAAACAATACAGTATCATACTAGTGACCAAAGGCAATGTGATACAAACATTCCCATTACTACAAAACCTACAATAAGATTATTAGGTTTGTGTCATAGGACAATAGCTACTTACCAAAGTCTAGTGCATCACTCAAGTCCAAATCTTGTCCTATAAAAATTAAAAAGTCAATTAAGAATAGTTTATTTATTTATTTATTGGAGGTTTATACCACCCATCTAGCGAATAGTTTATACAAGTTAATAATAATGGACTCCTGAGCCATGGCCAAGTCAGTGAGGAAGGAAACAGGCAGGCAGGGCATACCCAAGGAGGGAGGGATGGCAGATTACACCAAGAATATTGTACCTCGGACAGACCACTCCTCTGACACCCTCATGCTACACCACCAGGGTACATGGATACACCCTGTGACACACTTTCTGTGGAGATTGGAGTGGGTTAATATGGAGGAGACATATTTGTATGTTCTCATATTGGCGATACCAAGGGTAGTATAATATCAGTCTGATTTCTATAGCCTTTAAAGCAGGAGAAGGCAACTTCAAGAGGTCCATGGGAAACCCACCATCCTTTCATCTTGGAGAGGTACAACTCAGACCACATGTCCCCCCAAATCATTAGAGAAATAAGGAATTCCTCATAAAGCCCTCTTTTGCCCTCTGGTGACCAAACAAAAATTCAAACTTTTTGGGGGGTGTTGGGTGGGGATTCATGGGGACATTCTGAGCAACAGAGATTGGGAGATTTAGGTGTCCTAGGACAAAATTAGCTCACTCCTGCTTTAAATCTCAAGAGTTCTCTGAAATGTATACAGTAGTACCCCCATATCCACTGATTCATTATCCACTTATTCATTTATCCATGGTTGGCAGAGGAAAAAAATTAAATAAATAATTCAGCAGCCACAAACAGCAGCTGTAAAGCAAGCTACTGTCACAAAATAGCAGCCGTAAAGCAAGCTACTGTGTCAAAATAGCGGTTTTGGGGTTTTTTGCATTCTCTCTTATCCATGTTCTTCATTATTCACAGGAAGGTCTGGAAACAATCCTCAGCAGATACCTGAGTCCTACTGTATATCCCTTGACTAGGTGGATCAAACGTATGCTGAAACATTAGAAGAAAAGGTGCTGTTTTAATTCCCTCAGAGAGCTAGTGAGTTCGACCATTTCAGGGCACAGCACACAGTTCAAAAGTTTCAGTAACTAGTGACAGCCACGTAAATGCTTCAAAAACTTACTTCGCTGAACCACAACACCCAGAATCCTCCAGGTAGTAAGACTAATGATCACTTGAGTTCAATCCAGAGAGTATTATCAGCTATGCAGCACAAGCATGGCTTATGGGGGGAAGCATTTTGTCCTGAAGCTAGCAGATACATTTTGCCCTGAAGCCAGGTGCTTTTAGGATGCCTATGACTCCTCTCATGTTTGCTGTCCTTTGATTCTGGGTGAGGCATTTATCTGGCATTCCTCCATCCCCAAGTAATCCATGGATTATGTGAATGAGCAATTTGCTGGACTAGCAGGATGAACCCCACCCAACGATATCCACTATTGCCAGTGTTTCACTCCCCCAGAGACTGGAAAAGGAAGAGACACAGAGAATAAAAGCTGCGAAGAATGTGTTGTTGTAAGCAAGAGCAAAAAGTGGTATACCAGTTATAGTTAAAAGCAATACAGAGTAAAATGGAGCGCAGATATGCCTGAGAAACAATTAACATTTGAAAAATGCCTACATCCGGGATGGGGTGGGGGGGAGAAGAGAGCAATACCGCCAAACATTGGACATACACCTCTAGGAATGAAAAGCACTTCCATTCATGGAGGTATATGCTCTTTCACAAAATAAATAAAAATAAAATAAAGTGTGTGCACGATCCAAGCCAATACCACCTTCCTATTTGCATGGCAACTGGCAAAACAAAAATGCTGATTTTATGACTTCTTATTTGTATCTTCTGCATTTGCGGGGAAAATTACAGTATATAAATAGTTAGTTTCCCTCCAAAATGATTTTGCTATCTGTAATTTCTTCAGCTACCTAAAATTTACCATGGCCCCCTGGCATCTACATTTGAAAATCCTACTTTTTGACCATGTACCCTGGAGGAGTCTAGAAATTACAATTTAAAAAAAGTAACTCTTCCCAACTCTCCCCTCTATGTACTGCTTTGCAACCTGACACATGAAACATCTAGGTAAATATTTCAGTTTTAAAAGCAGAGGAACTGGAATACACATATGACTCACAGAGGAAGAACAGACAGCTTTAGACGCATTACTCATCTCATGCTATTCAGAAATTTGTGGGCACCATTCTTCTCGATGAAGCAAAAACTCTGACAGGATGTTTATCCATGCTGCCAAGCAGCCCTTTATAATTAGTTCTCCAGCAACAGGCCATGAAGTTAGAAGACTTAAATGCTGCACTGCAGTTTGTAGGATGAGTGCACAAAAAAGATTGCCTCAGTCAGCATCCTGTTCAAGTTACAGATAAGTAAATATATACAGATAAAAGTTTGTATCGCCTGAGGGTGGGGGAGTTTCTTTTTCAAACTAATTTTTAAATATAAAGAGACAAAAATGCATAGCCTTAAAGCAGCAATGGCTGACATTCATAAACTCTTGATAAAATGGCTTCGCCCTTCCCAGTATTAAGCAACTTGGTATTCCTGGGTCCGCCTACAAACCTCAACAACACACAAACCTCTGCTATTCCACTTTCCCCCTTTCTAGCAAGCTGGTAAAGTTTGAAAAAGTTAGTTTTGGGACTACAATCCACAGAATTGTAGTCTAAAAACCAAATTCTGCAAGCTCTGCTAGATATCACACAGCCAGTCCCAGTCCCTGATAAAGCTAACTACATCTCAACCACTTTCTTTTATTGGTACAGTATATTAATGATACTTCAGTCATAGCCTGTGGCTGCTGTTGTGTACCATCAAGTCAGAACTGACTTACAGGGCTTTCAAGGTAGCAGAGATATTGAAGGAGTGGTTTTAGCAATTCCACCCCCACCCCCCAGTAAATTTCCATGGCATAGTTGGGATTCAAACACTGTTCTACACACTCCTAGTCTATCGCTCTTTCCACTACACCACACTGGGAACCCATAGCCTTACAACCTGTTTTTTACCTGGCAAAGAAAAGGAGGGCAATCAAATACTGGCCATTTAGGTTTTTTTTTCACAAAGAGCAGTGACTCCGATCCAGATTGAGGTGGGGGGGGGATTTTCTAAGAGAAATTCCTCACCGTTCACTGTGAAATAGCATCACCACAGCAAATACAGTGGTACCTTGTATAAAGGAATTAATTCGTTCCAAATGAAATTATGTTAAGCAAATTTTCCTTTATACAAGTTCCCATAGGAATGCATTGAAAACAAAGTGATCCCATTTTTATGTTGTACGGATTCTCCCCATAGGCGATTATGTTAAGCAAATTTCCCCTATCTCCAGAATTTTTTATGTTGTACAAATTTTATGTTATACAAGCTATTTGTTATACAAAGGTCCACTGTAGTTGGAGTGGGGAGCACGAAAATAGTTTCCAACACCACCAACACCATGCAGTTATCTTTTATGAAACTATAAAACTAGGCAGCATTAAGCATGTTTTATAATAAATCTGCATTTCTATTTCTGATCCTCTCTGCTTTTTTCTTTGTTTTTATCATTTTGCTGTACTTGTTGTTTTAAATTTTAAAAAGCTTTGAAGCGCCATGAATAATGACATTTCCCACTGCTGTTATATAATTTTAAGTTGACTGTCCAGCCAAGGAATAACTGCACCTTTTCCTTAAATGCCCTGCCCAAGATTATTTTTTTTTATTCAAACCACTTTTGAATCTTAGAATCATAGACTAGTCAAGCTGGAAGGGGTCTACACAAGGCCATCAAGTCCAACACCTGCTCCATGTGTGTGTTGCATCATTACAGTCGTGACCGACTCCTCGTGACTCCATGTCCATGGAGTTTTCTTGGCAGGAATACTGGAGTGGTTTGCCAGTTCCTACTCTAGGTGCCTATAGCACCTGGTATTCCCTGGTGGTCTCCCATCCAAGTACTAGCTCGGGCTGACCCTGCTTAGCTTCTGAAATCAGGCGAGATCGGATGTGCTTAGGGCATACAGGAATGTGCTCCATACAGGAATTCAAATCAAAGGATATTTGCCAGGTGATTGTCCAGATTTCCCTTGAATGCCTCCAGTGTTGGAGCACTCACCACCTCCCAAGATAATTGGTTCCATTGCCATACTGCTCTAGCAGTTAGGAAGTTCTTCCTACTATTCAGCGGAAAGCTGGGTTCTTAACTTGATCCCATTGTTGTCCATCCTACAGTCTGGGATGGTCAAGAAGAGATCCTGCCCCTCCTCTGTATGACAACTCTTCAAATATTTGAAAAGTGCTATCATATCACCCCTCAATCTTCTTTTCTCAAGGCTAAACATCCCCAGTTCTTTCAGTCTTTCCTCATAGGGCTTAATTTCCAGCTCCCTGATCATCTTTCTTGTTGTGTGGTGTTCTGAACCGGACACAAGTTGCGGCCTAACCAGTGCCAAAGAGAGGGGGATGAGTACCTCATGTGATTTGGAAATTAGAAGCATAAAACAGCATTTGCTTTTTGTGTGGCAATATCACACTTTTGGCTCATATTCAGGTTATGATCTACAAGCATTCTAAGATTCTTCTCACATGTAGTATTGCTGAGCCAGGTATCCTCCATTTTGTAACTGTGCATTATATTTCTTCTTCCTAGGTGATGTACTTTGCACTTATCCCTGTTAAATTTCATTCTGCTGGTTTCAGCTCAGTGCTCCAGCCTATAAAGGTCATTTTGGATTTTATTTCTGTCCTCCAAGGTATTAGCTATTCCACCCAATTTTGTATCATCCACAGATCTGGCAAGCATTCCCCGCACTCCCTTGTCCACATTATTAATAAAAATGTTGAACATCACAGGGCCCAGGATTCTTCCTACTATGGTAGTTAATGTAAGAAGTAGGAAATAGTAAGTAGTAGTAGATTGGAACTTGGGCTCCTGACATAATGAAATTACTGCCATTTTACATTTTAAAGGAACCAGGCCAGAGGCACAACAACTAGTCTGCTAAAAGTGAGAAATCCTCATATGAGACTTGCAGCTCTGCTTCTGAAGAAAAAATAAAAATAAGTAAAACAAAATCCAAGAATCATGCCACATAAGACACAGAAAATGGCATCTCCTTCTGCCATGCTCTGAAATAGTTTTGATGGTTCTCCCCAACTGTTAGGAAGCAGAGGAACTAGGTAAAGAATATCCGTAGCATTATTCTTCCAATATTTACAAAACTCAATGAGATAGAATTCTTAAGAAGTGTGCAGAACCAGACAAATATATTTCCACTGAGGCAGAGATGTATACATCACTCCTCTCTCCACCTATTTTGGTCAAAGTGCCTATCACTCAAAACCAACAAAACAATGGGACAAAAAAAAAGTCTTTCCCAAATTGTGACTATAACAATGTCATTACCAATGAAATGGTACAATTTTGGTGCTCACTCAGTATTTACAAAATCTGCTAGTAGGTTTACTCTGCCACATGGTAGAATTAATTAATGCTGGCTGACTGTCAAAATCTTCAGGGACACTTATTTTTCGGAGTGGGGTTGGGGGTGGCTGCCCTGCTGTATCACCTGGTGCCAAAATTTTGACACAAAAACTCACACTATACATGACAAGATTGGCTTCTCAATATGTCTCCTGTGTATTTTTAATACTAGGGATGGCTATTGTATTAAGAATACTCGAACTAGACTGCAAATGGAAGATGTGCCCACCTGGGATGAACTTCTTAGTTTCCAGTGCTTAAAATATTTGGGAGAGCATGTTGGAAGGGATTTGGTTTAAACCAAGTTCTGGGGAAGGACAGGGGGAAATACAGTGCTATGAATTAAACAAACAGGATCAAAGTCAAACTAGTTATTATGCTTTATTTTCTTCTCTGCAGCCTGATGAATTGAAATGGTGTGCTTTTTTGTTTAAAACAGAAGTAAATAACTTCAGCAGCCCAAGGACCAATTTTGCTCCAATTGATTCTCCCATGGGATGCACCTTGAGTCATGGCAACTGGACTTCTCTTATTGTGAGAGAGAAATGTTTAACTACTCATCCAAGTAGCTTCATCAGTCACTTGGATGAGTAGCAAAATGTTTCAATCTCACAAGAAAAGAAGTACAGTTGCTATGACTCATCTTCCAGATATCCTCAGCTGGATGACAGAGAATCTGGACAAATTTGTCTGGAAGTGGGTATTTAATTGTTCCTCTTTAAACCTGGAAATTCACTTCCATTTTTAAAACAAATGTTTTCACTAAAGGCTTTCTGCTTCTATTGGAGGATTGTTGAATTTTTGGTAGACTTCCAGATACACTTTTACTTACTCTCTTTTCTAACTAACCGTCTTGGTGTCTCATGGTCAAGAAAAATAAATATATATATATTTAAAATAGGTGTTGGCCTATATTAATAGAGCACAGGCCACAATGTTGCTTTCCTTTGAATTATAATTTACATCATAGAAGTGAAAAACAATGTGTTCTAAACAAAACCTCAATTTTTCCATATACTGTATCTATCATGTACTCCTGTATAAGCTGCTATTATTGCTTTCCTGCCTTTGTATTTCACTTCCTTCCTTAATATCTTGACAGATTCAAAACCACAAATGGAGAAATCATAAAAATCTATTAGAACAAATGGAAAAGTATGTACAAAACATGCTAAGTTCAATAAAACAAATAAAAGTTACAGAAAGAAGCATTACGGTTGTGATTTTAATTTGTCAAGTAGACTCTAAGGAAACAGTGATTTTCTTGTTTTGTTGTCAAGTCACTTCCAAATGATGGCAACTTTGATCAATTTCTGAGATATAATCAAGGAGTGCTTTACCACCACCCACACCACAGTGAGATTCTTTTTATTTTATTTTATAGATATATAAAGAATAAGAATAGGGTAACTGGAAAAGGGAGGAAAGGGAATAAGGAAATGATTGACACAAATATATATATACACACACAAATACATCCTTATTATAATAATCACTTAACCATTGTTATATCTTCTACCCTAGACATAGTTATTGTTGCTTTCCATGTCCACTTAACTTTTTTTTACAGCTTTATGTATTTCAGGGTGGTTTTCCAAGCTTCTTTTGCATCCATTTATATACTTGTTCCCAGTAATTTTTTGTACTTTGCACAGTCTGATCTTTTAAAATTTCTGTTAAAATGTCCATTTCAGTAACCTCAGGGTTTCCATGATTAAGTATGGATATAAAACCAGGCCTCCTGAATCATAACCCAACACACTATCAGCAACAGTGGACTGGTACCAGGCCATGGTCTGTTAGTAACTGGACCATACTAGCAACTCAGCAGCCAGCAGGGTTCCTTTTAAGGTGCACACCTGTCATGACCAAAACAAAAATGGTCATGACAGAGCCAGCATGTGGGGAGGGGTTTGTTGTTGCATGCATGCAAGTGTGTGTGTCTCTTGCACACAGGGGCAGTGCATGTGTGTGCATATGTACCTCTTGCACACATGTACACAAGCACGATACCAGTCCTTGGGAAGAAAAAGGTAGAGAACCACTGACCACACCACTCAGATTCTTCTCAAGTGGCTAAAATCCTGTTGCTTGGCCTAGTTAGTTCTACCATAGAAGGCCCACTGAATCAATGGGGATTTGATGAGTCAACTCCTCCACAAATTCAAATTTGCATTCCATGGGTTCAAATGGGTCTACTCAAGTTATGACTTAATGCATCGTTTTGAAGCCTCATTTCAGTCCATGGAACTTACAGAGCACTTGACTCACCAAATTTCACTCATTCAATGGGTCTACTCTACTGCAACTTACTACACTCAGCAACAGGATTCCATACAGGAAATATTAAGCTGTTTATATACAGTATTTGACTATAAAATATGTGGTGGGCATGTGGTAGACATGGAACCGCCGGCAGAGATAAAACATAGTAGTCAATTGTACTTAGGCAAATTCCAACAAATACTTTTGTACTTGTGTTCATGCAGATATGCATAGGATTATGTCATTAGTTGGCTTGGTTGCATTACGCTGATACATTTATTTATTTGCATCTTTTTTCATCAGTCTCATTTCCTTGCCACTAAAGACTTTAGCAGCATTTTTTTCTGATAAATTAAGATTTATCTGATGGTACATTTTGTGCTACTTATCCAAGACAGAAAATTATTGATTCTTGTCACATCTTTCCTATTTTTCATCCTTCTCAGGAGATTCACAAAGCTGATCACCTTTCTCCTCTCAAATTACTTGCCTATTCAATGCTCCCAAACACACCAGCCCTCCCAGTCAGTCACCTCAGCTATCGCTAATGACCCTCCTAATCAGAAAAAAAGTCATTTTTATGTTAAGTTTTGTCATTTCCAGGCAACCTCATACAACCGCATAGCAACAAACCTTTCCATTTAAGTCTGCCTGCTACCTCCACCAGCTCTGGGTATAGTTGGGTGAATCAGTAAAGCTCAACTTTATCTTGACCACCTTTCTCACAATTTTCCTTTATGTTACTTAATAAATTCTACTACTATGGACTCAGTTGGATTGCTGTAGCCTCCAAGAGGCAATACATTCCATCTTCACCATCCAGATCATATGTATTATGCTGCAGGAGATGAAAAGGAAGATGAGTGCTACCTTAACCAGTATTGACTCAAAGCTTTTCCAGAATCACCTCCTATCAAACAAGAACCTAGCTTTATTTGAGACTAAGGCAGAAGAGAGAGACTGGTAACAACAAAAAGGCAAGATCAGGTTGTGAGTAGGCTTGGTACTGAGTTGGTGAAAGGGGACTGATGGGTCCCCACCTTCGCAATATAATTCCTAGTGGCTCTTCCTTCAAGACACTGGTGAGATTCACACCACTTTGGTTCAGCAAAAGGGAAGCATCACTTGCCTTTAGAGAACAACATGGGACCCTGGACCTTGAATTTGTATTATCTCTGCAAACAAGGCTTAAAGATCATATCTCGGCTGTTGAAATAATATGTATTTATGTCTCAGAGCATATTATTATGAAATTTTTATGGAAGCTAAGATAAGATTGTAAATTGGACATAAGCTTCAAAATAACTTAAGAACCAGAGATGATAGATTTGTTTCATGGGAGACATTGACAGTGAAAAGAAAGAGATGGGAAAACATTTTACCAAAGTATGATTTACCAAAATATGATGATGTTTTAGAACTTCAAAAAATGTTTTTGGAGCACAGATATTACCATTATCAAATTCATCCCCTATGCTGGAAAGTATTGATACTGGTGATGGGCTCGAAGACTGTGCCATTTGGACTTTCTGGACTACAAAACCTATAACTTACCATATTGGGAATTCTACCTGACAGATCCAAAACATGGCACATCTGGAGGAAAACCAGGGCAGACAGGCAAAGCTGAGGACAGACTTAATTCTGTCAGTTTCCTGCTACAAAAGGAGGCTTCCTGCCTCAAGGTCATGCAGTAACTTACACATATGGGCTGGAACTACAGAATGACCATATATGACATTAAAAGCATAAGAAAATGTGTTCAATTGGCAGCAGAGGAAAACGTTGAGAAGGTGTAATGGAAATAGACCACCTTCCACCTGAGTGTTTGCAAGTTTGAAAGGCAGCAATTTGCAAGAGAGGTTAAAAGGGTGTGCAATTAGATAGTAATAGTAGGATATGACCTTAGGCTATACAGTGGAAGCAGTTCAGGTTTGTATACCATCAGAGGAAAATATATTTATTGCTTTCAAGTAGGGATGGGTTGTTCGTTTTGGAAGCAGCATGTTCCAAAACGACCCATGCAAGCCCAGGTGCTGTTTGGAAGCCTCTAAATGCAAGCAGCCAATCACTTACCTTCCTGCATGGTCGTATCAGGCTAAAGTCCAACCAGGAAGAAGTCTCCTCCTGATGTCACCTGTCCTTCTCCCTGGTGCTGGCTAATCAGGAGCTGTGCAGGGAATGCATCATCCCGAAGCCCTGTCTGATTGGCCAGCACCAGGGAGGACACATGACATCTGGAGACTTCTTCCTGGTTGGACTTTAGCCTGATACGACTGTGCAGGAAGGTAAGTGATTGGCTGCTTGCATTTCAGAGGCTTCCGAACACCACCTGGGCTCACATGGGTCATTTCAGAACGTGTTTCTTCCAAAATGAACAGCCCATCCCTGCTTTCAATAACATTCTGTCTCTCATTTTTCCAGGTTTTAAGGGGTACCTGCATAAGATGTGTCAATGCTAGAGCAGTTTTCCCTGAGCAGCCAATTTATTCAGCCATGACTTTAGAGCACACAGGCTTCTAAATTCTCCAAAGCATATAGTTGTTTGCAGCAAATACTGTACCATCCAGGTCCCCTTAATTCAGAGGGCAAAATGAGCATTTCCCACATGAAGTGTGTGCGGGGGGAGGGAGAAATCCTTAGTTAAAGCAGCAGGCAACCAGTGTTCATCTTGTTTCACCTTTTCATCTTCCCCTCCCCAGCCCCACTTCTCTCCCAACTCATTCTTCTCTCCCTTCAGCTGAGCAACAGTGGAGGTTGGCTTCAGTCTCCATGGGCGCTCACTTTCTCCCAGGCGCTTCACTCAACAGCAGCACCCAGCGATGCCACTGTCTCCTGACAACCCGAAGGAGCAGCAGCAAAAAGTGACAAATTAGAGTGGCACAACGGTTTGTATGGCAACTCACAATAAGAAAGGATTAGGAGGAAGGAAATATTGGCTGAATGGTCCTTTCAAGAAAAGCCACCAAGTCTGGGTGAACTTCAACAAGAAAACATACTCAACAGGAAAGATAAATCTACTGCATATCTAGGATGGTCAGATGCAAAACAGGTAGAAGATCTGAGCAGGTGTTACTTGTTACCCATGTGACACTATTGCAACAGTCTTAGATGTCTCCAAAATATGGGGAATGATCCAGAGGAAAATGACACACAGTGTCAAGTGATATCATTCTCTTAAAAAAAAAAAAGAAAAAGAAAAACCTGGAAAATAACTTCATATGCATCATAAGTTTCAGGATTTTAAATTGGTTTAATAAAACAAGTGTCGATTTGCAATCAAGTAAGCTGCACTTGGGCACTGCAACATGTTCAAGTCACTTGTGAAATACCGGTATGTTCTAATAATAGCTTTAGAATTAGTTAAAAGACATGCAGAACTTTTTTTTTTTTTTTTTGATGAGGCCAGGACTGAAGTTGTTCTAGAAAGAAGCAGAATTTTTCACGTTCAAACTTATAATGCCATTATTAACACACTTGTCTGGTGTCTCCATGAAAGAGGGGAAAAATATTCTTCAATAAACACCAAGTTTCGCTTTTTGGATGACTTGGCTTTCATATCAGTTCAACAATTAAGAAAACATGAATTTACTCTACAACATGATTGCATGAAATGCATGCTTCAAGATGATTTGGAAAAACACATTTACAGATGAATTTGTTGCTTTCCAAATTTTTTCTACAATGCTATCTGAAGCCCAGCAGCAGCAGAGGGCAAAGATTATCCAAATAGTGCAAATTGTAGCAAATTCTTGCAAGAAAGAAACATTGTCTCAGTCTACCCAAATGTCAACACAGCCTTTCATCTGTACCTGAAATTACATGTTTCTGAGCCTGATGGAGTGTTTCTTTTCAAAACTAAAGCTTATAAAATCAGTGCTACAAGGTGTTCATTGCAAGAAGGCCATAACAATTAATAATGTAAACTGAGTGTGACATTTCAAAGCAAATGGATTTTGAAAACATCATTAAGTAAATCTACAAACCAGAAAGCAAGAAATAAATGTAAAAGTTGTTGAAAATCTCTTTGTGGTACGATTAGTCCTACTAAAAGCAATCCTCCCTGCAACTTGTACAGTGAACTTCTTTTCCTGATTTATCCAGATTGCCTGTATTCAGAATACTACAGTAGGACCCCAGTATCCACTGGGGATTGGTTCCAAACCTTCCTGTGGATAATGAAAACCGTGGGTAAGAGAATGTCCCCCAAACTGCTGTTTTGTGATAGTAGCTTGCTTTACAGCTGCTGTTTTGCAACAGTAGCTTGCTTTACAGCTGCTGTTTGTGATGGTAGCTTACTTTACAGCTGTTGTTTTATGACAGTAGCTCGCTTTACAGCTGTTCTTTGTGACAGTAGCGTGCTTTGTGGCTGCTGAATAATTTTTTCCTCTGCCAACTGTGGATAACTGAATCAGTGGATACCGGGGTTCTACTGTATCTTATCCCTGCTGGATCCCAAATTAAATTTTAAGCAGCAAACTGACACTGTAATAGGAGGTAGCAATTTATCTTTTTGGCACCAAGACTTTTACTTTTATTAATGGTTTTTCTTTGGCTACCCTTCTTGTATTCTGGTACTGAAGGATTGCTTATGGTCATAAGCTATACTTTTCACTGTTATGTTGTTTGTTTGTTGACCTAAGCATTGTTCACTTATTTATTGCTACAAAATTACCTAAGTGAATCAGTCTTCTTTATGTAATATTACATTGTTCATGTTGTGTGACCTATATAGGTGGGAGTATGGGAGAGGGAAGGAGGAAGAAACCCACCCATTTCACTATTGTATTTTTTGCCCAGGGTCCACAAAAATCTTGAATCAGCCCTGATACCATCTAACATTTTCAGTGTTAGCTCCACATCCTATTTGGAATATGACAAATATTTTCCTTAAGAACAACACATTATCTAACACTTGCCTGGAATGAAACTTTTAATCAATAAATATTTCTAATCAACTGATTAAAATTTGAACTTCTCACAAAAAATAGTAACACTATCTGTAGTTAATGCCAGATTTATTGGGCTATGGAACCTTTGGAATGCCAACCCAGACAGAACACACTCACAAAATTAATTCTCATTGTTGAAAACAATGCTTGAATGTTCATCTGTCAGGCTAACGGTGATGGCATACCTATATTGAAAGGGCACATCTACAAGTATCCAGAGACAGAGAAAAATACCCAATAATGCAGCCCTAAACATGAGTTTTATTCCCAGTCTTCCTATTACAATAGTCTGATACAGATTCACATATAATCAGATCACTTCTGCTTTAAAATACACACACGGAGAGACACACAAATACAGACACACAAACACACCCACCCAACATTTGCCCAACATCTTGTTATAAAGCGAATGGGATGGTCTCTTTCAATAAAAGAAATTAATTCTCCTTGGGTGAACAGGGTGAAATTAATTCTCCTTGGGTGAACAGGGAATGTTTTAAACTGATTTTAAATATTGGATGCACCCCACATACTGCTAGCAACTACTGTAAATACTTCTACAATATACTCATACTGTCATTAACAACTTTATTAATAGATTAAATGTCTTTGCTTTGACTGTAAGTTAGCAGCTCTTTCAGTATCCTCCCCCCCTTCTCACCTCGAGTTGTTTGGCTGCAATGAAGATACAAATATATATGTGAATGCCACCACAAAGGAAATGACAAATATAGATGAATTGGGTCTATTCCGTGGTTTGCCTATAAGACACCTCCATAATCCATGACTGAGGTTGCATTAAGTGCTCTTAAGAACATGTATCCATCTGGATCAATTTATTTAAATATCTGTCACATCCATATTGGATGCATTCCTATGGTCATGGCAAAGATCATATACCGTATTTTATACAGAAAAGTGGTGATCTTTCCCCTGTTCAGCTGTGGTCCTGTTACTGAGCACAGAATAAACCTAAAATTTGACCAAGGCAAAAATTCTAACTGCAGTCTCAGGGCGTATCCTTCAACTATGAAACCTAGAATGCATTTTTTATCCTTTTACAAATGGATAGGATTTTTACTCTAGGAAAATCTAGTACAGGATGATTAACAAGAGCCAACTGAAAAAGGGAGTTAAGATAAAACTGTCATGCCCCCATCAAAAGAATTCAAGGAACTCTGCAAAGAATAGCTTACCCAGTTATCTTCTGATAAGAATGCTACTCTTCTCTATTAGCCTTTTGGGTCCAATATGCATTCAGCTGTTGCCTGATGAGTATTCATTTGTTCAAAGTTGTACTTCTGTTTTAATAAGGTCTGTTCAATTCTTTAAAGCAAATTTTCCTTTGTACACATTTCCCATAGGAATGCATTGAAAACGGATTAATCCCTAATCACAACCGTTTTTCTGTTGTATGGATTCACCCCATAGGCGATTCTGTTAAGCGATTTCCCCCTATCTCTGGAATTTTTTTCCTTTAAGTGTATTTTCTGTTAAACAAGTTTCTATTAGTAGAACAAACTTGCACATTCATATTGCTGTCATTAGTTATTATATTTTACTTCTCATTACCATACGTAGATGAGAATTTTCTCTGCAGCAGAGACAATCCTCCATGACAATGCATCTAACTGATGTGCAGTATTGCCTTCATTCTACTGGGTGTATTATAATCCCATGAATTATCATAGGGACTGTCTTTAATGTCTGGATAAAATATTGACACTCAAACGCTTAGGAAAAATGCACATGCACTTAGCTGTAAATTACCACTTGAGAACTGTGTAATTTCTATCTGTTTACTGTTGCAAAGGATAGCTGAAAATGCTATAGACCCATTACATATATTTATATATCTTACACTGTATGATTTCTGTTTTATCTGGTTGCTAAAGAAGTGATTAATATCCGTGATGTGTATAACAGCTGCCCAGAGATAACTTTTTCAGTCTGCAACAGATTGCACAGAAATTGTTTCAAAGCAGTAATGTGCATGTATGATGTAAGTTCTAGAAAGTTTTAGAAGTTTATTGTAATACAGTAAACCCCCACCTATTACAGGGGTTAGGGACCTCACCTGACCTGCATTAATTGAAAATCAGCAATATGTGGATGCTGGGTCAGGTTGGGACTGGGCGGGCTCTCTCGGGGCTCTTGTTCTTACTCCAGGCCTGGAGCTGCCCCAAACGGGCCTGCAAGGGGCTTTCCAGTCCCCCATAGGCCCCAAAAGTGCTTTCTAGTGATCTGGAGGTCACTTCTGGTTTACCAGAAGTCACTTCCAGTGTGTGGGGAAGCACTTTTGGGGCCTCCGACAGGCCTGGGAAGGCCTTTCCTCCTTACCCCAGGGGGCCTTTTTTCATATACTGTGGACCCGCAATATACCGGGACTGCAGTATATGAAACGTGAAAGGGCGGGGGACAACTGTACCTGGTGTTGGGTTAAAGATGGTGAATAGTACTGTATTTTTTCATCTAAAAGACGCTGCCATATATTAGACATCCCCCACTTTTAAGACCAAAAATTAATAACATTAATAAATTGTCCTTGAGGTCTCCTCCACCCGACCCCCACTGTTTCCTTTCCGCATTCTGAAGACTCCTCTGAACTCTGTTTTTTACACAATGGGCTTTTCAGTGGGGAAAGGCTTGGGGGAGTGTTGAGCAGCCCATTAAAAAGTGCCTTTCCATGCTGAAAGAAGGCTCCAATAAATCACTGCAAAAGCGAAGCAGGGAGGAGAGCAATCAAGCCAGAAATAAGAGAAAACAGCCGGGCGTGGAGTGGAGGAGAACTTGCTGTTTCACTTCCTCTCTGGCAGCAATCAATCAGCACCTTCTTTTCAGCATGGAAAGACACTTAATGGGCTGCTCAACCCCTCTGCCTTTCCCTGGTAAAAAGAAGGCACCAAGCCTGCAAAAAACAAAGCAGGGAGATGGGACAAGTCTTCAGGACACGGAGAGTAAACAAGGGCTTCTGGAAAGGAAGGGAAACAGCAAGGTAAGTTTGGGCTTCCACCCCACCCTCACACGTCAGGAAAGGCTTAGTTATGTGTATATGTCCCCTTTAATATTTAGTGTCATGGTTTTAGGAAAAAAATAGTGCTGTATACACAGTAAAATACAGTATATGTATAGGGTGCTTTGGGTCTCATTTATAGAAGAAAAGTGAAGCCATTTGAATCCTACCTTCCTGCTTTCTAAACCAGGGAGCCTCAAGTACTTAAGTCAGCTGAGTGATTCAGAAGTTTCATTGACTTCTATGAGCCTCCTCTTAGTAGGACCAATCCTCCTAACTTTACAGCATAGGCTCAGCTGATTAAGCAAGCAAGGAAAAACACTTCAGCTTAAGTCTTAATAACTGCTCTGAGCTCTAAGAAAGAGCAGTTGTTAGCAAACAATTGGAGGCAGGGTAGAATAGAGAGGAAAAATAGATGATCTCTTTCAAGTACTTCAGAGTGTAGTGTCTTCAGAAGACAATACCTTTCCTACACAAGCATCACTACTAGACTGCAAGTAGTGTAAAATATTATGACATATTCATTACATTCATACAGACTAAGAACAAAAAAAATGAGGGCATCCCTCTCACTTTATTATCTAAGAAAGGCAAATCTAAGCAGAAAAATGCAGTCTCCAGCAGCAACCAAATGTCCAAAAAGGGTGGAATTAAAGCACCACATACACTATGCTTCTCCCCTGCTTACATTAAAGACAAACTCCTCCCCACCACCACCGTAATACATAATATCCAACTGAGTCAGCAGACAGACTGTGCCTGGTTTTCTTAATCATTTGTAAGCCTACAATCTCTCCCATAACCCACCATGATTTAGGACAAATAAGCAATATGTAAACATTTCAATAAACAGCTGCACAAACAGTGTGTACGTTTTAAGGATAACTAATTCTACAGTTCCTATTCTTCCTGAAATTCTTCGCTATACATGCCTACAAGACTCTCCTGCCCCGTAGACAATCTTGGTCTGGTGAAAAGTGCTTTCCAATATGGCTAGATTCAAATAGCTGTATTCTTTATGTTTTCAAACTTGGTGTTACTGACTCCTACATGAGAAACGGCCCAGAGAAGCAAGAGAAGGAGTCTCAGACAGGGCTTTCAAGAAGTATCTGACCTCTAGCTTTAGGACCCAGGTGGGGTCAGCAAGCATTGGTTGAAAAGGGTACATGAGAATCCCATCTCTCTACCAGTTGCTATCTGAAATTAGGGATCATACATTCCTCACCCCATGGGAGAAACCATGGTTTCAGGTATACTTCTACAGACAACACTCCAGTCTGGCTTCACCTTTCCCATTTTGCCTTCACCAGAGCTGTTTCAGGAAAGTTTCCTGCAGACCCACTTGAGTCTAAGGTCTGCCCCCTCCTCACTTTCCTCTGTGCAGAGAACAGGAGGATGAAGCAAAAGCAGACCTTTACTTACAGCAATACAGCTGGAGAACCCATGATGTACCAGATGGACATTCATATGACATCAGGAGCCTGAATCCTCTCCCAGCACTCTCTCTGGGCTTAGGGATCTGACTTATTTCCTAACCATTCCACCTCAATGGTTGATACTATCTGTCCACAAACCAACTTCTGCTCCACTTCCCATTTTTGGACCTAACTTGCTTCTTGAATAGAAAACTTGCACGAAGAACCTCAAGTCCACAGAAGCTCTCTACCCAGATAGCAGAGGTTCACTGCCTTCTTCCAGGCTTAAAATCGGGGTACTTCAAGGACCAGATGCAGGGGAGTGGTATCAGGAAACAGATATCTAGTCTTGTACGCTCCCAGATGCATCTGGTGGGGCCACTGTGAGATACAGGAAGCCTTTGGCCTGATCCAGCATGGCTCTTCTTATGTAGCTCCTCTGCTGCCCAACAAGATTTGAGAGGACTTCCTCCTATGCACAGTTACTGACTGGAAAGAGAGCAGCAATTCCTATCTGCTCTTTCGGCCAGGGTTTGCTGATTCCACCTGGGTCCCCATGTCAGGAGTCAGTTAACTCTTGCTAACAGTGGCTGAGACCAAACTTCGGCTCTCCTCATGTTTTGGATCACAACTTCCAGAATTCTATGCTTAGACTGCCAATGGCAAAGGACTGTGGGAGTTGTGGTCCAGAAGGTTTGGCTCCCACTGAAGGGGACAGGTAGAAATGCCACACCACTATTGGACTAGAATTGCCTCCCTGTCACCTATTTTTGGTTAATCATAGGTGATGCATGTTGCTTACATCTACCAATATTCATAGCTGTATAATTTGTCTAAGGCTTTAATCCAGTGCCAAATGAAAATTTGTTGGGGAATATTTGAAGAAAGCCTCAGTAGATAACTGGCTAATCAACCCAAAAGACAGAATTTCAAGTGTGGTGTTCCAACCCAAGATCCTGTAGCCAAATGAGAAATGCCCTGGACATTGGACAGAGACACACCAGGTCCAGATGTATTTCTAGAAGGTCATGTAGCTGTGCAATAAGCCAAGGAAGAATGGTCATAGTCACAAAACAATACTGTAACTAATCTAAAATTGTTACATGTTTTACTCTTTTCCCCTGGTTGCAAAAGCAAAAAGCAAAGTGTTCTGCTTATATACCGCCCCATACCACTTCAAGCAGTCTCTGGGCAATCTACACTTTTTAATTACATTAATGCACTGTAGTTAAACTAGCCTCATATTTTCAAACGCAAGTTGATGGATGCAGTGAGGCTACACAAAGCAAATATCAAGCAATGGGATTTATTCCATATTATCTAACACAGAACCTTCTGGAAGTTGAGTCATGGCAACTGGACTTCTTTTTCTTGAGATATAGAAACGTTTCGCTGCTCATCCAAACAGCTGCCTCAGTCTTTTGAAGATTATATTTTCTAAAAGGACCACTTCAGTCTAACCTGTTGGCTAATCTTGGCTTGTTTGCAATTTCAGGTCAGAGGTTTAGGTCTCTGGTTGTGGAACCAGAAGTTGGAGTAGAGATGTAAAACTTCTAGAAAATGTGCAACTATAGAGTGAAAAAAACTTGGGGGAGAAATTAAAAAATGGGAGGGGCAGTTTTTTCTTCCAGTTACCCAACATTTTACAGCTCTAACTGGGAGTGCAATTCCCCAATGTGCCTCCTTGACAGGGGCTGGATTTGGTGATCCACTGGGTCACTTCCAGCTCCACAGTCCTAAGATTATTCTTATCATACACATCCCCCCATGGTCCATAGGGCTTAAACCCAAGTATAGATGCATAGGCTTGCAGACCTAATACAATTCAAGGCAAAGTTCTGCCAGTCAAACATTGTTGCCAGCCTGTGATGTTTTCTCAAATAACCCCCCTCTTCTGCCTTTGGGGATTAACCTGTGGGCTTCTTCCGTGGGGCAAGTCCAAACCACTGACGCACAGAAAGCAACGTCTTTGAACTGGTCTGCAACTGGAGTGGAACAAGTGACAGCTTCTGGCCCAGGGCAATCTATAGTTGGGGGCACCAAGATCTTGTAAGAAACCTCAAGAGGGGTTTAGGAAAACAAAAAGCAACAGGGTTTTTTGGGGGGAGGGGGGCTAGACTTTCTTTGGAAAGGCCACAAGACTTTTCTCCTTTTTCAGAGGGGGGCTCCTCACTTCGCCTCAGGGGCCAAAAGAGCTCATTTACAACCCATTACAACCACACTGCTTGCCCCTCCGAAACGTACGAGTCCGCCCCACCCCGCCTGAGGCTGCGACCTCCAGGCAGCAGCAGCAGGGGGGGGGGCAACTCTCGGCGGAGGTCGCGGGCCCCTCTCCTCCCCGAGCCCACCCGGCTGGCCTTTGTTCGCCAGAGAAGGCAGGCCTGCGGCGAGGGAGTGGGGAGCGCCGAGCAAGGGGGGGGGGGGATTTTGCGGGGCGAAGAAGGCGGACCCGTGACTAAGGGACGCAGTTATGAAGCGGCCACGCCTTGGGCCGGCAGGACGGGCCCCAAACCAGAGGGAGTGGTGGTGGTGGTGGTGGTGGGGAGAACCTGGCCTCCCCCGAAGAAACAGCTCCCCTCCTTACCTCTGCACTGAGTGGCCAGCAGCACAAGCGCCACGGCGACCAAGAGGGCGAGTCTGGGCATGGTCCCGCTTGCCCCGGGCAGCAGCAGCTTCTCGCGGGCAAACCTTGAAGGGAACTTTCCTTAGCCGCCAAAGGAAGGACCTCTCCCTCCAACTTTCCTCTGCCTCGCCGCCGCCCTCCCACACGACGTGGCCCCCCAACGCAAGCCTCGGCTCCGCTTGCTCTGGGAAGCGCGACGCGCGCCGCAGCCACCCAGCTTTCCCCCGCCCGGCCCGGCCTGGAGTGGCAAGAGCCCCGCAGCCAAAAGAGGACTTGCAACTGAACGCGCTCCAAGCTTTGAGACCCGCCCTCCCCTTGCAGATGCGGTCGGACCAAGCCCGTGGGTGTCCGCAGCCAATCAGGAACGGGGAAAGGGAACCTCCGCAGGCCGCCCTCTCCTGACCCCCCCCCCAGTCACCACCACCACCACCACGGCAGAGCGGAGAAGACCCAAGCCGTGCATGAGTCATCTTCCTCACGGGGAAACCGCTGGGCGGGCGGGCGCTCGGGGTGTGGCGCAGCGGCGGCTGGCTTTTCGCTGCCAGGGGGTGAGGGGGGGGGGGAGAGACAGGCGCGGGCCGTGGGACGCGCAGCGGATGCTGCGGAAAGATAAGCCCGCGGGCTGCGGCGGCGACAAAGCTGCGGGTTTGGAGACGTCTTTTGTGCGGTTCCAAAACGCCGAGCGCCCAAGCTGCGGGAGGAGCCCGCGGGCTGCTTTCCAAAAGCGCAGAGCAGACCTCTTACCTCCGATTGCAGGAAACACCACTGCATAGGGCCGTCGCACCTTAAGCCCGAAGGCGCAGGTTTCTGTGGACGCCCAAGTCGCAACGAAATCTTAACCAATCGTTGAGGGGGTTCTTCCCCCCACACACCTCTTTATTTCAATCGGTAAAATATGCATGGATTATTGTTGCTTTTTGGTAGAGGTCTCATAGAAACAAGAGGGGATTATTGGACCAGCGAGATGCATTGGCCATACACTTCCCATTAGCCCTGCCCTGCATGGCTACAGTAGGATGGCCAAAGTGGTAGCCAGAAAGATTCAAGGTCCGCCTTTTTTGCCTCCAAGGTAGGAATTCATCCGTGTGATAACCGATCAACTTTGAAGTACCTTGGGTGTAAAAACTTGGAAGGGAGCATTTTAAAAGCATTTTTCCCTGTTGTCAGTTGTATCTGTTAGTCAAGTCGCTGTTCCTCTTACCATGAGGCTATTGATAATTCCCAAGGTACAAATTTGAATTGTTCTGAAAAACGTGGTGATAGGATCCCTGGACTGAAAACTTTGCTAGTAAATGCAAGATCATTCAGGACCTGATCCTGCAAGAACCTGCTGATCACACATCACAGAGACTTGGCTGGATGAGGCTGGGGGTGTCAACCTCACTCAGCTCTGTCCTCCAGGTTTCTCTGTGGAACAACAGGCCAGACCAGGGGGAGGGAGCAGTGGAGTGGCAATAGTCTACCACAACTCCATCCCTCTTCCTAGATGCCATGTTCCCTAATTTTCTGGTTTTAATGTATGTATTTAAAAGTAGGAGCCAGGGACAAAATAGGAATTCTCTTGGGTGTTTCACCCTCCCCGTGACACAACAACTACTCTACCTCAGCTTACTGAATTGATAACAGGGCTGATCTTGGAGTCCCCTTGGCTCACTGTTCTAGGGGACATTAACATCCATGCTGAGGCAGCTCTGTCAGGGGTGTCTGAAGAGATCATGGCCTCCATGTCAACAATGGGTCTGGCCCAAATGGTATCTAACTCAATCTATCCTGCAGGCCACACCTTAGACCTGGTCTTCTGCCCTGATATGGACCGTGGAGACATTGAGGTAAAGGAACTTTCTGTAGTCCCATTGTCCAAGACCAGTGGTTGTGAACGTTTGGCATTCCAGATGTTTTGGACCACAGCTGCCACAGTCCTTTGTCATTGACAACATAGGTTTGGAATTCTGGGAGTTGTGGTCCAAAACATCTGGAGTGCCCAAGGTTCGCCACCACTGTCCTAGACCATGGGTCCTCAAACTTCTCAAACAGGTGGCCAGTCCCCCAGACACTGCTGCTGGCAACTACCACCGGTGATCCGGGGGTGAACCGCATATCCCTCCAGGTGATGGGGCCAAGCACCAGCAGTCCCCGAAGAGGCAAGCATGAGGCGGTGCAAAGGAGGTCTGATAAGGATTGTGGCGTCTGCAAGGCTCATCCCAAAATCCGGGTGGGGTGTCCCCTCCCCTTCCCCAAATGCCCCACGCACCAGCTGCTCACACAAAACAGGAGGTAGGAAGAGGACAGAGCCCACCTACGTGGCTTTGTTGCAGTCAACCAAGCAACACAGGCACAGGAAGAGGGCCGGTTGAGGTTCCAGCACCTGAAGGAGCTGTGGTGGTGGAGGCAGAGGATGACATTAGCAAGGCAGCCCATGGTGGCAGTGGCAGGGGGCGCTGGCCAAGGCTAAGGTTGACACCACCAGTTTTGGTGGTGGCACCCGGGCAGCCCCAAAGAACCACCAGCAAGAACCACAGTGAGGTGGCTGCCAGCCCTGGAAATGAGGAGGAGGAGAAGGGTTAAGATGAAGAAGAGGAGGAGGGTGGCAGCAAGCGCCTGCAAAGCACTGGCATGGCAACCAGCCAGAAGGCAGTAGAGACACACTGTGAGTGCCTGCACAAGCAGCTCCCTGCCGTGGCGGTGTGAGAGCCCAAGAGCAAAGGAGCAGCCCCTCTTCCTGCCATCATGCACAAGCATATGAGCCCTTCCATCCACGAGGAGGCAGGAGGTTGGCCCTCCCACACCCATGCGATGAGAGAGGCAGGGGTCTGGGTGCCACTGCTGCTGCTCACCCCCCCTCTCTGCCTCCTGTTGCCAGCCCAAATGGAAGAGTGAAGTGGCCAGGAGCAGCCTCAGTCTGGCAGCCAACACAGAACAGGGCATGCTGTGAACCCCATCTGCTGACACAACCCCCACAGCCTCCGCCACCTCCCCCCATCATCCCCCTCACCTTCACTCTTGGCAGCTGAGACTGGGATGCCGCTACTGCTGCTGCTGCTCCCCCTGCCAGTGAAAACCAGGGCTGGGGCCTGAAGTGTGCATGTGTGTGGGGGAGTCCACAACTGCTGGTGGGCTGGACTCAGGACACTGGGGGGACAGATCCGGCCGACGTGTCATAGTTTAAGGACCCCTGTCCTAGATAGACCACTCTATGGTGTGCTTCAGACTCGCTGTAACTCATAGCCTGGTCAGAGGGGGAAGTCAGACAAAAGCAATATGTCCCAGAAGGTGGTTTAATTTAATTCATATTTTTAACCGCCCTTGGGAGTTTCCTGCCTCTCTGATGGGTGATTCTATTGAATCCTTGGTTGAACTCTGGAATGGGGAAATAAGTAAAGCCATTGTCCAGATAGCTCATAAACATCTCCATCCTCAAAAACAGACCCAAAATGGGTGCTTGGTTTACTGGGGAGCTGGCAAAATTGAAATGGGTGGCCCGTAGTGCACAAAGGCATTGGTGGAAAACCCAGATTGAAACAGACAAAGAAACAGCAAAAGGCCTTTGGAAGGTTTACTCCAAGTCAGTGAAGGCAGCAAAGAAATCATTTTTCTCTGTCACCATTGATTTGGCACAAAATCGCCCAGAGCAGCTTTTCAGAATAGTCAAAAGTCTGCTACACACTGACCCACGGGCAGATAATACAGACCACTCTGTATCTCACTGCGAAGAATTTGTGCACTTTGCAAGCAAAATTGGACAGATCCGGGCTATGTAAGATGGTGGTATTGATGCAGAGCCTGTAAATAAAACAGGCCACCCTCCTTGTTCTGTATTAATGGATGACTTTCAGCTCCTACAGCCAAATGATGTGGTCTAGACCCTTGGGGAGATGAGGGCCACCACATGTCTGCTGGATCCTTGCCCCTCATAGATCATAAAAGCTGCCAGAGAAGGTATGGCAGACTGGTTAGAAAGAGTAGTGAATACCTCTGTGCAACAGGGCAGGATTCTGGCATACTTAAAGGAGGCAATAGTAAAACCACTGTTAAAAAAGCCCTCCTTAGACCCAATGATACTGAACAATTACTGATTTGTATTGAATATCCTATTATTGGGAAAAGTCCTAGAGTGGGTTGTGGCCTCGCAGCTCCAGAGGTTTCTGGGTCCATTTCAATCTGGCTTCAGGCCTAGCTGTGGGACTGTGACAGCACTGGTTGTATTGGTAGATGAGTTATGCAGGGAAATGGATAGGGGATCTGTGTCCCTTTTGGTTTTGCTAGACCTCTCTAGCTGACTTTGATATTATAGACCATGGCATCCTCCTGACTCGTCTCTCCGAAATGGGAACTGGGGGTACTGCATTAAAGTGGCTCAGGTCCTTCCTGCAGGAAAGAACGCAGAAAGTGGTGTTAGGTGATTCATGTTCGACAACACAGCCAATGACCTGTGAAGTCCTCCAGGGTTCTGTTCTGTCTCCTATGTTATTTAACATTTATATGTAACCATTGGGGGACATTATCAGGTCTTTTGGGGTGAAGTGTCACCAGTATGTTGATGATACCCAGCTCTACCTCTCATCACCTCCGGACTCCAAGGAACTCTATATGGACCAAACCAGTTGCATGCATTTTGGAGTCCCTTTAGGTGGGACTGTTATAATGATGAGGTCTCACCCTGCAAGTCAGCGGATCCTGACCAAGGGTTTGTCCAAAACTGCTGGACAAACACCCTCAAGAATGACATGAAGTTGTCCAAGTTTCACCTGGACCTAGCCTAGGACTGAGTCAAGTGGAGAGCCAAAACAAGAATAGTGGACCCCAAGTGGGACAGACATTAAGAAAAAGAAGTAGACTGTGATTATGGGAGACGTACATTGTCATGATGAGTGCCTGCACTTCCAAATTTATCACTGCAAGTATGTTGTGCTTGTTCATATTTCACCTTATAAATAAAAATGCAAAAGAAGATAATGGCATGGAACCTGAAAAATTCCTACCAAAATGCCACCAGTAACATTAGAAAGTAACTTTTGAAAGTAACTGTGCTACCACTTCCAGTCTGCTAGGGAAACACAGGTCTCATCCTGCCTTCTGTGAACATTGGTCCTGGGCATCAGTGATTAAACTTCCAGTGTTGCATACAGAAAGCAAGGTGACACCTGATAGCTGTGGTTCCTCTTTTATATACACTGGTACCTTGTATAAAGGAATTAATTTGTTTCCAATAAAATTATGTTAAGCAAATTTTCCTTTATACAAATTTCCTGTAGGAATGCATTGAAAACAGAGTAATCCCTAATTGCAACTATTTTTATGTTGTATGGATTTGCCCCATAGGCGATTCTGTTAAATTTCCCCTATCTCTGGATTGTTTTATGTTGTACAGATTTGATGATATACAAACAGTTTGTTATACGAGGGTCCACTGTATAGTGTAAAAAGTGAAATGATGCCTTATACAATTAAAAGGTCCAAGTCAGAAGTTTCTCCATTTATTTACTTACCACATTGCATTTAAATAGGCATTCATCCTGAATTGGTTCTTCATTTCTAAGAAAACAGAAGTTGTTCATTCTGCTTTGTTTTTTAAACCCAAGGAATGTATAAAAAGCCTAATTCTAGAGCTTCCCTAACTTGAACTCATTCGGTCCAGTTCCTGCCGTTGTCACTTGTTGCTAGCTCTGTTGACTGGAATGTGATGCTCCTCCATTTCCTCCCTTGTCTCCTCCCAGAAGAAAGTTGTACAGAGTTTGTGCCTACATGATGAAAGTCAAGGCCTTTAGTGTACAGGAGATTGAAATTACTGCTTCCTGCGCCCTTAACGCAACCATCACATTCACAGGGTCAGTAAACCCCGCAGATATATCTGATGTTGGCAGCCCTGCCACTATCTGCTCAAGGGATTACGTATCAGGGAAGGGGGACTCTGTTGAACAGAGGCCGGTGTGCACAAGGAAGTAAGGAAGGTGACCTTTGACTTTAAGGACCCCTTTCCATAAAGTCTTCTATTAATTTTATGTGTAACTTGCTCTTCTGAAGAGGAAGTAGTTTGAAATGTGGAGTTGGAGGACAACTTTGAGGATAGTGTCATAAAAGTGTTTCAATCTTAGTAGGCAGAAATATTGAAAGTCAGGCTATCCTGCTTTGGGCACATCATAAGAAGGCAGAATTCTCTAGAAAAGAACACATTGATGGGGAAGATGAAAGGAGAAGGACAGCATATATGAGATGAACTGAATCCCTAAAGGAAATTGCAGGCTCGAGTTTACAAGAGCTAAGCAGGATAGTTGAGGACAGTTTTTTTTTTATTTTTATTTTTTGGAAACCCTGCCTTCCTAGCATTGGCATACATTGGGGTCTACTTGACAGCACATAACAACAACAACCGAGGAGGAAAATAGGCTTATGTGAACACATTTGGGAGCAATCCTGTCTACTTAGAGGACAAGGTATCTCACACCTCATACCCAGAGCCTCCCATCCATACACGCAGCAGCCAGTGCAGGAAGTGATAGGAGCCCCAGGATCCCTTTTCTCTCAGCGTTTTAATATATGGCTGTTTTCCTCCCATCTAAACCATTTGGAAAGACAAAAGCTTTAGTTACACTAACTTAGCTCCAAGGTGACAAAGATGACAGAGTTCCACGATGTCACTATGACATAGGTATTGCCTGTAGCCTAGTTTTGCATTTACGTTTTGTGATGGCCATGTGGCTCAACATACACACCCGCCACCACCTTTTTTTTTGTTTTTTGTTTTTTTTTGTTTTTTTGTTTTTTTTTTTTTGCTTCCACACAGTCTGATCTCCTCACTGTTCCAGAGGGGCATTTCTGTCCCAGCCATACACCACTCAGCGGCTTGGGGTTGCTATGGCCAAGAGGAGCACAAAACAGAAAATAAGTATGCCTCCAGTATGACAAAGCCTTTACTCATCCAGTGTTGAAACAGTGAGCTTCAGAAGCTCATCACAGTTGGGTTCAAAGCAAGCAATTACCAGCTCAGCAAGTGCCAGACGAGCAACAATGAATCACTTTTCAATCTGACTAAACATCACATTGTTCTCTTTTCCTTCTGTCCCCTCGACCCCTGCAATCTTCAGTATTTTTAACATTATATAGGATGAAAAATCTATAGTGTTGGTGACTTTTTAAATCATTTTTATTTCTCCTATAAAAAGTGACAAATACTACATATTGTATCAGTACTAATCTCTGTTTCTCTTCCCACTACCTTCTCCATTTTTGTTGGCCCAAGAGTTACATCTCCGTATACATTGGCAACACTGTCCACAAGACCTGCTGGTGGTTAAAAAAAAAGTTTTAATCACCACTTCTAATGAACTTATCACATGGAATTCTGGCAGGAATGAAACAACCAGTGAGCACCCGTGTGATAAGTAGATAGACTAGGTCTCAGGAGACTTGGATTCAAATCCCAACTCACCCATGAAAACTCACTAGAGAATGGTACTGATAAAGCACTCCTTAAACATCTCATATATCCTGGAAACCCTACAAGAGTCACCATAAGTTGGAGGTCACTTGATAGCGCAAAACAACAGCTACTTTCCTTGCCATCTATGGAGACCCAGAAGGCCTTCTAGACAATGTTTCTGAAAGTTATATGATTCCGCCCATTACGGCAAAGCCAATGGTGTGTATGGACAAGATAGCTAGTGAAAATGTTGATGGGTTAATGACATTTGGGGACACCCACTTCCTCGATTTGTTTCACACCATTTGTAGATTGTAAGCATCTCATGACTTTTCTCCCCTTTGTTTCTGTGAGAACTATCCTGCTGTGACAGAATGCAAAATTTTATAGTTTCACTATTCCAAAGGGTACTCAGGTTCCCAGTGTTCACAATTAGACATGGGGACAAATATAAAAATGAATTGAGATTTTCATGGAATATTGCTGATTTGTCAGATATTTGTCACTTGGCAAATACAAAGGGACAAATATGCCCCTTTTATATTCGTCAGCTGATCCAGAGGTGAATAAAGTGACATGGAAAGCCTGTCCGTCTGAGGAAAATCCCTCCACCCAGGGCAGAGAGGCAGATGGGGTGCTACTCTTTGGGAAAGTGAAGATTGAAGAGCAGTTTTTTTAATCTCCCATGGCCACAACACCTTCGCTGTGGCTGCAGGAAATTCAAAAGCCTGCTCTTCAAGGATCAAAGCAAGGATCGAAGAACAGGGGTGCTACCCTTCGGGAAAGTGAAGAGCAGGTTTGAAATATCCCATGGTCACAGTGAGGGTGCTGTTGCTATGGGAAATTCAAAAGTCTGTTCTTCAAACCTCACTTTACCGAAGGGTAGCACCTGAAGCATTTGTAACCTGAGATACCACTGTATTCAGGTTAAATCGCTGTATTGGAACTTTGCGAAAAATAAGTGAGTTTTGAATCACAGTTTGGGCACTCGGTCTCTAAAAGGTTCACCATCACTGGTCTATAGGATAACATATTCTGCTCACTTCCATTGATACTTACTGAAAAACAGCCCTGACCGTTGCTTTGTGTTTGGGTGAGAATAGGAATCGGGATCTGGGATTTATCCTTGCTCTATGTCACTTTGTGAATTCTTGTGAGCAGGAGAGGGTATCCTGTAGAACACTGATGGCGAACCTTTTAGAGGCCGAGTGCCCAAACTGCGATTCAAAACCCACTAATTTTTTTGCAAAGTGTCAATACAACAATTTAACCTGAATACAGGTGGCTGTGAAAGGGCGATGTTGGGTGCCCACAGAAAGGGCTCTGAGTGCCACCTTTGGCACCCATGCCATAGGTTCGCCAACACTGCTGTAGACCATCTTGTCTGCTGACATTGGTATTGTCAACATTTAGGCTATTCTTTGCTATGTAAACTTGGGCATTCTTTTTCCTTTGTCACTTCAGAAGTACAATATCCCACATTCATACACTGCTTTTTAAAAAATAATTAAATAATTTGCATACATTACAGCAGGGATAGGTTTCTGCCAATTAGCCCTAAATTGTGTCTCTTGTTGTCTCCAGTCACTGATCAAATGTAAGAAAGTATGTCATGACATTTCAACTCTACAGAACCTGCACATTGTCGACCATAGACTACTACTATACTTTCTGGGCTGAGAAAATATTGGACTGGAATTAAAGCCAATATAAATGAGATTTAACTGTGCTTCTAAGCTAGGGAGGAATGACTAAATTCAGCCTAGTTCATTTTGCTTTAATTGTGGCAACTTTTTCTGTAGCCTTGCTCTGTATCCTTGGCTCTATTTTCTGATGGAATGTGCTCACTCCTAAAACGCTTGTCAAAATGGAATTCGGCCAGTGGCTGAAAAAATGTTTGCCACCCCTGCTTCCTGGAATGATCAGTACAGACAATGGTCTTTGTGAGTTCACTGGCTACTGGTTTAAAAACATTTCATTGATTCAGTCATGTTATATTTGAGAAATTCCACCTTTGGCTGATTTACACAGTTCATCCTAGCATTGAAAGAATTAGGGGACGGTTGGGGGAGAGATGGCGGGAATAATAGCATCATGCATGCTAGCTATTGTTTTGTTCCATGGCCAGTCATTTCCTGCTGACACTATCATCCTCTAATTTCTCCAAGCATGAGGAAAATATTCTATCTGTATTAATGTGCATGCTCAGAGCTACTATCTATAGAAGAATAGCAGAATTTGGGGAACTGTAAATCCCATAATCCTCTAGTCACTCTGGAGGATTTTGAAAGCTGTAGTTCACAAAAGTACTTGCCCAAGTCCTGGAGGATCTGGCCTAGTCGGTGTTGGGAGTTGGGTTGGCAGAATTTGGTGTGAGGGAAATTGAACATAAGACCATAAGAAGAACCATGCTGGATCAGGCCAAAGGCCCATCTAGTCCAGCTTCCTGTATCTCACAGCGGCCCCACCAGATGCATATGGGAGCGCACAAGACTAGATCTCTGTCTCCTGATACCACTCCCCTGCATCTGGTCCTTGAAGTACCCAGTTTTAAGCCTGATGATGATACATCTCCATCATGGTTTGTAACCTGTGGTGGACTTTTCCTCCAGGAATCTGTCCAACCCCTTTTGAAGACATCCAGGCTAGATGCCATCACCACATCCTGTGGCAGGGAGTTCCACGGACTAACAACACACTAAGTGAAAAAATATTTTCTTTTGTCTGTTCTTTGTTTGAATGTGGCCTTATTTAAAAATAACAATAAACTCCCTCTTATTATGCATAAAATGGTTCAATCAGGAACCTACACAGCAGATTGGATTTATGAGTTCCCTTAGTAGGCCACTCCTCATTTGTTAGTTTACCTCAGTTGGCACTTATTTGTTTCAACACATTCACTCAGAGACACCAGTAAATGGCAAAGGAGAAAACTTTTCTGTTTATTGTTAGTGCTTATATAAAAAGCAAGATATTTATAGAAATGTTAACTTGTTACATTACTGAGTTAAACTGCTTAATATACTTTGTTATTAAGTGACTGACTGGTTATATTGCTGACAAAAAAACACTTTGGTCTAATATTCTTTCACTTCTGATTTCATAATTCACACATGCTGACAGAACACTAACTACAGATTGAAAAGCTGAGCCTTGATGGGAAAAGGTGTGTGTGGGGGTGGGGGGGAGGGGACCCTATGAACAATACAGAGTTTACTGACATTCACTGCAGCTCCCTCCCAGCCAAAACTTCCCAACACCATCATATGAGCATGCCATATATCCAAGTCAGCAGCACACACACCCATCCACATGAGGAGGTCCATGCATCAATCCAATTGTAGATTCCCTTCATATACTGTGAATGGAACAGTTCATGTTATGAATGTCATTGGGGTATGATTCAACCATGCAGTTCTGCAACAACTCATAAGGTGGGTTGTGTCAATATGTGTCCCACCGATAATCACATTATGATCTAACTGGTTTGCATAAATTCCAATTGCCTACCTTACTATGCCTTGAGGCTCACCAGCATACTAGCCTCATCTGCAAAATGTTGTGCCTGCAGCTCTTGTAATATCACGGTACAGTATTTTGTTTCTTGCCATGTTTTACTGTATTTATACTTTCTTTTCCCAGATTTACTGCTCATGTGTGTAACATGAAAAAGCAAACACCAGTCCACAGCTTCCAGTGAGAGTCCACTGTATGGGATGGGCAGGCAGTTCAGATTTCTTGAATAGGCAGTCTGTTTTGAAGAGAAGTAATACCTTGATTTACAGGCATAATCCATTCCAGAAACATGCCTGTACAGTCACCCCCACCATTTCGCAGTTCAGGTACTGCAGTCCTACTATATTGCGAGATCGCAGTACCTGCTCTGGCTCCAGCTGATTAGCGGTGGGGTGGGGGAGAAAAACCTTTATTTCCCCACCCCAGTGCCAATGAGCTGGAGCCCGGGGTGTGGGGAAGGGTAGGAAGGTTTACCTCACCCCTTCCCCAAGCCCCGGATCTGATCACCCATCGCTGCCAGCCGCCGCAGGGCTGCGCGGGTGGGCAGCAGGGGGTGATCGCATCGCCCCACGCAGCCGGCCTGCATTCCTCCAAGACACCTCGGGGCCACCCAGGCGGGGGCGGGGGCGATCGCATGGCCTCACACTGCCAGCCCAAGCTCCTCCAAGAAGCCTCAGGGCCGCCCGGGCAGGCAGCGGGGGGCGATTGTATCTCCATTGAAATGTAATGGCTCAATGCATTTCAATGGAGAATTTTTTCCACATTGGAATGCATTGAGCCAATGCATTTCAATGGAGACGGACCCGGATGAGAAGTCTCGGGGCGGCGCGGGGCGGAGGGGGGGTGATCACATCACCCCATGCAGCCGGCCTGCGCTCCACCAAGACACCTCAAGGCCACATGTGTGGTGGCGGGGGGCGATCCAAGGGCATGCAATGGATGGATAAACAACAAAAGAGATGTTGGATTATTTTGACTAATTTGATCAATGTGTCCATGTTGGCAGACGGGGAAGGTTCAACTCTGGGGTGGGAAAGAAAAGTACCCATGGAGGGGACCCATTTATATTTATTTTTCCTCTGCCAAGTGACCAGGCCCCTTGCCTAATAGCAGTAGCGCTCTGATGTCTGTCACTGTTGCCAACATTTTTGTCTTCTCCACTTAGCAACAGCTCTTTAGGGCAGGGTGGCCCTAATGCAAGTTGTAAAACACTGCTGAGCTAGCATGGAAGAACAGCAGGAAATGATGGATCACCACAAAAAGATAGGCGGCGGCGACTCGTGTTTCTGTACATTTGCCTTTAGTTACCAGAATATGCTGTTGTGAAAGAGAACTAAAAATCTTCTTAGAGAGAGCAAGTGAAGCAAGGAGAGAGCAACACATGGAATAAATTGTAACTCCCAGGTTTCCCCCAATTCTGCCTTTGAGCCTGAAGTTCATTGCTCCAGAATTCTCTTGGTATAGTTTCTCTTGATAAAGGCCACACAGTTGAATCCAGTCTTTGCAGGTTCAAGACCCAGGATTGCTGGTGTCATTCATGGAGCAGGTACAGTACGGCCACTACATACAAAGCCACACATTGATTTAGGTCACAGCCCCTAAAGCAGTTGTTGCAGCAGCCTCTCTCTCATTCTATGACATATAAGATAGTAAGAACTTGAGTACCGCTGAGCACCTTCTATTCTTCCTGTTCACTCCCTCCCAAGGACTTCCTTTGTAGCCGGTTTCAGTGCAACGTGTTTTAGCTACAGAATATTATTTGTTGCATCCTCCCTCCCTTTCCCCTTCTCCTCCGTGGTTTACAGACTGCCCTCTCACAAAAACAGATATTGAGCAGGGGGAATATCACATGCATTATTCATTATGTTACATATAAACAGTTTTTTTTAACAGAGGACACTTATAGAAATTGAAAAATATGCAGTATTAAAATACTTCTCAATACTGCAGGCTCTAAAAAGGATTCCGAAAAACTATCGCTCACAACGTACAATAAGCAAACACAGAAAGGTGTGTGTTTGTGTGTGCGTGTGTACATGTGTGTATGTGTGCATGTGCATGTGCATGCATGTGCGTGTGCACATGTGTGCGTATGGCTACATTTTAAGTGCAGGATTCCTCTCACACTGTATTATATGTAGAGAATTCATGGGCCTCCAGC
>JAHTLZ010003307.1:6326246-6341042 GCA_023846285.1 Phrynocephalus versicolor
ATCTATCTATCTATCTATCTATCTATCTATCTATCTATCTATCTATCCTACCACCCCATCTGGCTGTAAAGCTACTATATACTTACATTTTTTTCAAAGTTGTAGCTTTCCTAGTCTGTGCAAGCAGTTCAACGAGAAGCACAAAACAAAAGCAAAAAAAAAAAAAAAGATGATGTGACACCTCTGCTGTATTTTAACATAAGCTTTTGTGGAGTAAGCTCTGTGACAGATTGTTGTGCAGCACACAAACCCCAAGGAGTTGGCTGCCTGCCTGCCTGCCTATATATCTATGGATTGATTGATCTATCCTTCCATCCACTCATCCTACCTTTTATAAGGCTTGAACTTCTAATTCTTGTTTTCCACTCCTGATGCCGTATGCATAAGATTATGTGGATGTCCAGTGAAAAAGTCTGTCTGTTTGTTTGGTCCCACTTCCACATTCTAGAAAACACACAAATAGAGAAGACATGAGTGTGACCCAGTTGCCGGCCAGTGTACAGACCCCTGCTCTGAGAGGGGGTGGGGTGGGTCACTGGCAGCAGCTGCACTTGGTGGAAGGGGGTCCCTTGCAGACGCAGCCTTCGGCGCACTTGGAACAGCCCGCCGGGAAACAGGAGCAGCAGCTTTTTTTTTACAGGACTTGCATTTGCAGTTCTTGCACTGACAGTTGTTGCCACAGGTGCAGGCACCTCCGCTGGCACAGGGGCAGTCTTGGGAATCCATGCTCGGCTCGGCGGGGTCTCAGGGGCTCCAGGGGCACTCTCGTGGCGGGGCGAGCGGGCGGCGGTGAAGCTTCCAGTGAAAAACTCTTTCAGTCCATAGATGGGCCTTGAACCCTTGCCCCAAAAAGGACAGAGCTTGTTTTCACTAGCTTCCTAGTCCACAAATTCTGTGGCATCTTTTTCCTGCCCTTTGCATTATTTGCTTCAAAAAGAAAAATGGTGGTAAGGATCACAGGGTGTGGAGCACTCAAACCTCAGTGTGTGATATGCCTGCTTGGGCATGGGTGTTTTCCTTCTCTGGCCCAGTTTGTCATATTGGCTGTTATTTCTGGGACCATTAATCTTTGCTGCTATTGATACAATCTGCTGGGCCTCCCAATCCTTGCCTTCCCTGCCTCTGTGACAGGGACTTGAAGCTGGAACATCACAAGAGCCACCCTTTGTGACATCAAAGCATATGCCTCTTGGTTTCATGTTTGGGGCTAAATAGCAAAATACTGTATAGTGTATATATTTCTGAGGCAAGTAGAAGATATCGCTCAAGTTGGGAAGCAAACAGAAGAGGGCAGCAAACTGCTGATGGCCCTATTAGTTCTGAAGTATAAAAGGAACCTCATCAGGCAGTGGAAAGCCACACATTGGTGCTAGAGAGTCTGTGAGACTGCCTGGTAAAACTTGGTAGAATGAGAAAAATGCCTGTTGTTTGATAGACTGTTCACTGGTCTTGCAATGCTAGCATATGCCTCACAAATATTTTGTTTTCTGGGATAACTTCCAAGACTGGCATTGAGAGTCTTTTGTCTTGTGACTTGGGGGGGGGGATAGCATACAAGATGCACAGTAGCTGCACAGTTCTGTTCTTTCCTTTTTCTGGTCCATCTCACTGATGTGAGATCATCTGATTCCAAACACCCCCGTTCAGTGTTTGCATTTTGGAATGGAGTGTTTGTAGAGCATGCTTGTCATGAGTCTAAAAGCCTATTTTGCCCCCTTTTTCTATTTGACTGTGTGGGTGTGAGAGAGAGACTCTGTCTATAAGAATTAGTGGCATGCTGCATACATAAAATGGGGAAGAGAGCGTTTTGCAGGAAATACGCCCATTTGGTTTTAATTAGTTTGACTCAGGCTGTCAGTGGCAAACATTCCTGCTTCCTTCCCCCATCTACATTATAATAGCAATTCAGTTTGAGACTAATGGAATCTGGAGCTCATTTTAATGTAGAATAGGAAAATGATCTCCAAGCCAAAAAATTACACACACTGTTTGCTGAGTTCATATTTCATGTGCTGTGGCTGGCAAAGAGGTCCCAACAAAAGCACCGCATCAAAACTCATGGGAATTGTGTATCAGTTCTGCCCTTAAACCTTTTTTTAATACAATAATGGTCAGAGAATCAATTCATTGATTCACTCATCTTTTCCACAACATCCAACACATGTTTACTCAGAACTGAGCCTTGTTTTTCAGGTGTGTTTATGGAACTCCCGTGGAGCAACTGGTTTAGCCCAGTGCACAAAACATCTTAGGAAGGGGCTTCTATTTAGGTCCACATAGTCTCTGATGATCCACCTAGAGCAGTGGTGGCAAACATTAGGCACTCCAGAGGTTTTGGACCACAACTCCCACAGTCCTATGTCATTGGCAATAAAGGCTTGAAATTCTGGGAGTTGTGGTCCAAAACCTCTGGAGTGCCGAAGGTTTGCCACCACTGACCTACAAGCTCATGGAAAGGAGCAGGAGACTTGTTGAGGCATGACCTTCGTCAGAGGGTAGAATCTCAGAAGTATTTGCAAATTGAGAATGCATAGCTAACATGTATGGTGAACAGGGCACTACCTCACTGGACTGTGAACCAAAATTCATAGAGGAGAGACATGCAATGCAATATTTGGAAGTGAAATAATGCAATATTTGGAAGTAAATCACAAACATACCCAAGATGAAGAAAAACATGCCCAATACAAGACTTGACTACTGTATAGATAAGAAAGTGTGATAGGCTTTTCTTGTCAAATGATATTCTTTATCATTAAGTGTAGCAGAGGAGAGAAAATGTGGTGATCCCTTATATCCACAGAAGTAAAGTTGTAGGAGGTATCCATGATGAAATGGGTCGCTTTGGAATGGAAAAGACCTTGGAATTGCAAGAGATAGTATCTTCTGGCCTAGAATGACCTGAGCAGAAGTTTGTAATTGTGAACACTTGTACAAAGGAAAGCAAAGGTGGAAAGATCAGCTGAACTAATCAGTATTACAGTGTATGCACCTATGGAACAAAATTTCATGGGCTTTTTAACTCTTAAACCTGATGCAACAAGCATTAAAATATAATTTCATTAATAGACCCAAGATTATCTGATTCTTTCTGCAGGAAATTTTTTGTAAGTTACAAGGATTCCCTAGAAAGTGGGACTGAATCACACACCACACCCTTTCACTTTAGAGCAAACCTTGTTGTGAGATTTCATCATGCACTCCTAGGCATGTTTGGAACACTGGAAATAAATAAGAAGACTAATGGGAAAAAATACATAAAACCACTTGTTACATGCTATAACTGCACAAGGAATGCTACGACAGGAGGATGTCCATATTTTTGGTAATTGGAAGTAAATCATCAGGATTATGCGAGCATCTCGTTATGTAATTTGGGTCCCTGGGGAATAAAGAAATTCCCTGACAGATAAGAATCAGTTACTTACACTCATGGTTTTAGATCAAATAGGTGAAAATCATTCTAGTGCAAAGAGTTCAACTCAAAAATGGTGAGGATCCCTTTTGAACTCTACATCATGATATGTGAAGGCCATGTTGATTTATTTGAAGAAGAGCCAGCCGCAAAAAAAGCCAGGAGATCCTATTAACCACAGGACTAGGCAAAAAACTAAGGATTCAGTGATTCAAATACAAGATGAGGAGATATATTTGAAGTCATCAATGGAGTTGTTGTCAGAATTTAACCCTTTGGAAAGGGAATTCAACCCTGTTCTTATATCTAAGGAAGATAACAAAGTTTTAAGTTTTCATGTGCTGATTCAAAATGAGGTGTCTGAACCACAAAGGACTGTTGCAGCTGGACCTTCATCTAATTTAAAAGAAGACTATGAGATGCTGCATAGATCTCAAAGAACTAGAGCTAAGCAACCAAATGCAATCATTATAGTTTGAGATTTCCAGCAATGCTTACAATTATGAGCGCTCAACCAATAGCTGCCTGTATGCTGACTGCATTTACATATATACAAAATGTAGAATTGCATCCTAAATATTACTGGGTGTAACGGACTTTAGAAGTAGTGAAGCCTGTTAGCTTAGACCAAATGTAAACATGCAATATTAAGAAGCATTCAGACTTGTGGTTTTCTCTTTATCTCAGTGTCTGTATAAATCAGGGGTGCCCAAACTTTTTGTAAGGAGGGCCAGATTTGGTGGCTGAGAATGTGTCAGGGGCCGGTTGCTCCCCAACCCTGCCACCCCACTGCAAGCCCCACCCACTTTCTTTTAAAAAAACATGGGGTGAAGGAGAGGGAGGGAGGGGTGGGCCAGCCAGCCACGGGCCACTCAGAATGGCCTGGCGGGCCAGATTTGGCCCCCGGGCCGGACTTTGGGCAGGCCTGGTGTAAACAAAGGCCAGAGGAGATTCCAGCCAGAAGTAACTGAAATCTGATTGGTCTATAAGCAATATGTGACTGCCGTTTCTCATGCTTGTGCACAGTCTGTGGAAGAGAAGGAGGACTTTTTGGAGAAGGATTTTATGGCTGCTCATAAAGAGAAATTCCAGCTTCAAGGTGTAGTTTAGAAATTAAATAGTGAGGCTTCTGCCTCATCACTTCATTTAAATTAGGGAAGGATCCATGTTTTGTTGTTTTCTAGTAAGAGCCATATTTTTGTGTAACATCCAGTGTGTGTGTGTTGTGTCGTTACAGTCGTGACCAACTCTTCGTGACTCCATATCCATGGAGTTTTCTTGGCAGGAATACTGGAGTGGTTTGCCAGTTCCTACTCCAGGCGCCTACATCACCTGGTATCCCTTGGTGGTCTCCCATCCAAGTACTAACCAGGGTCAACGCTGCTTAGCTTCCAAAATCAGATGAGATCGGATGTGCTTAGGGCATCTAGGCAGCTCTAACATCCAGTAGTTTTAATAAATATATGTTTGATTATAAAAAAGGTGCCTTGAAAGTGATTTTTGGTAAGTCTAAGCTCTCAGCGATAGAAAGGTTGAAGTCATTCATTTAATCGAATCCACAGAACTTTAGTAGTCTCCAGGCTTTAGAACTGGCTGAGGTTAATTTATTGCCTGGGTAGAGACTAATTAGCTCATTTCAGGGAGGAAAGACCTGAGATTCCAGTACACTGGGTAACTGTCAGAATAGCAGTAATTTGTAATTTACTACAGGAGAATGTAATCCCTATGGACTAATTCATTAAGGACAGGGGAGAGGGGAATCCAACTGTGTTTAATCTTAACTGTTGTTTTTCTAAAGGAAGTTGCACGAAATAGAGTTGCCGAACTGTGGTTAGTTAAGATAAACTAAAAGCTTCCAGAGTTATGTGGAAGAAAAGGAGAAGCACATTAGCTAGAGATTTATCGTGTGGATACAGCTCTTAAAATACTTTAGCCAACATGGCCAGTGACAATTCTAGTGGGAATTCTGGTTATTGTCAACAAGCAAACAAACAAACGTCTGAATGGGTTATCTGATTTGGCAGCCTTCTGAGTTGGTCCTCATTTTTATGCTCGTCATGCAATCACTGTTACTGCTCCCTGTAGGAGAGGGTTTCTAGAGACAGAGAGTGAACCCTAGAATGATCAAATTTATGACCAAAGTGCTGAAGGTGATCTGATGACATGGGGATTACAGATGACAGGTTTGGGAGAAGTAAACACTAATTTTCGGTACATTTGTGTCAAAGGAAGCACTTTATCCAAAATGTGAAAGTAAGACCAACACCTTGCTTAACTTTGAATAGATAGCATAGAGTCCCACAGAAGGAGGAGGATCATGAGCGGTGTCTTTTACAGTTTTGCAGGATGATACAGAAATCCAAACTATATGAACAGCACAGTGCCTGGAGCAGGGCCTAGTTATTGTTTTTCCCCAGTAGTAACTGCTGTAGTGTAGCTTCTCATTTCTTTTTCTTTTCTTTTTCTTTTTTTGTGCCTACAGCCATGAACAGAATTAAAAAGAAATATAGGCTGAATCAGGATTGCATGTCATATAATAAACCCTATAGTGTAGTGTGAGAATAGTTTCCAGGTTGTTCCCCCCTTCAGATGTGCCGGGGTTGGCATATGGACCCCCACTGAGAATAGCTGCTCCAGTACATTGACAAGATTTGCTTAAAGTGATGTCAAAAGGACTTTGGTGTGGAGACGGGGGCAGGGAGGCTCAGATACGCCAAATGCCTGCACACTGCATTCATTCCCAAGCTGCTCTGTAACCAAGGTCTAACAGAAGCTGAGGCCCATAGCTGACTCCCTGCGTGAGCACAGGAAACCTAAAAACACATTTGCTCTGCACAGCTACAGCTGTTTGTTACCACTGTAATTATCAAGGCTAATAGGACCCTGAGATTTCTAGTTCAGTGAAATACACTCATATCTGCTGGGGAACTCAGCTACACCCTCTGGAACCACACCACTAGAGTGCTGTACCCATGGGGTGTGTTCACTTAAAGAGAGCCATATAACCATATAACGAGTTACGTACATAATTGGACTGTGTTCTGTCTATTTAGAGACTTAATCTTCAGTCATGTCTCTTCCTGAACATTTTTGCCATTGTTGTAAAAATCCAAGCTGATGCTATTCTTCTGTTTTTGCAAGTTTGCTCCTCAGCTAGACTGAACTGTGCCCAGAAACAGTCTTGCAGCCCAGGCCTTGCCCAACAGTCTGGCCCAGTGGAAGTTTCTGAACACTTTACAAAGGCAGCCCAGTAGAGAATGTGTGTTAACTCTAGATGAGAAGGTTGTGTTCTGGCCAGATCCCAAAACTCCAGTAGTAGTCAAAGCTGATACATTTCTGGTTTCCTCTGAATCACGGGCATCCTGATGCAGGGCTTAATCCAGAAACACCCTCAAAGTGAAATTATTTATTTTCAGGGAGACTGTGACTACATCTAGCACAAGGGGAATCTCTTTGCTCTGCCTTTTAGCTGGTCAGGAACACTTCTGTCACCTCTTTACTCATTCCCATCCAGTTTGTTAGTGACTTCAAGCACTGGTTCAAAACTCAAAATGCTTCTTGAGATCTTGGTGAAAAGAAGAGAGATGGTTATATGTCCAGGGCTGGCGCTTCCATTAAGGCGAACTAGGCAGTTGCCTAGGGCGCCAAAATGGAGAGAGGGCACTGGACAGCCTGCCGCCCCCCCGCTGCCCCCCCACTGGCCACCGCCGTCCGTCCCGCCGCCCCCCGCATCCATCGCCACCCCCGCCATCCGCAGCCCACCCCCACCCCCTCCCCACCCCCTGCTCACATGTAAATGCAGTACTGTAGTAGGTCTGTCAATTAGCAACTTTATTTTGCTGGACTACAGTTTTCAGTACTCTAGCCTGCTGAGCCACCATGCCCCTCTAAACCACCACATTTACTTCTAAGCCACACAACAGTTGTGTTACTTCATGTCAATTTCTGCTGTGTCACACCCTACCTGAAGAAAGGTAGCTACATTGCAAAGGCTGGAATGTGTGTGTGTGTGTGTGTGTGTGTGTGTGTGTGTGTGTGTGTGTGTGTGTGTGCGTGCGTGCGTGCGTGCGTGCGTGCGTGCGTGCGTGCATTTTAACTTAAATATCTTTTTCAGGACTTGCAAAGGAGAATAGGATTCTTGTCCTGTCAAATGTTATTTCTGGTTATCGTCATACTATATACAGTATGGCTGAATGACATCAGGTTCTGCTGCAACTTGATTTCCCTGGGGATGAAACTCTTTAACGAACAGTCTTTGAAACTCTTTTAGCTTTCACCAGAACATTCAAAGAATGGAAGTCTCATTTGATAAACTTGTCTGTGTAGGTTCCATATTTATAAAGTGTGTTTTTAAAAATGATATTGGACAAAACCTGTTGGGTTATGTGATTTCACAAAGAGTTACACAAGGGGTACTATTATGCTGGCTGCATATATGTGGTTGCACAGTAAATCATACAAGCAGGCATGGAGAGGGAAACCAGCAAAATGCAAAGATAAAGCCCTTCCGTGTCCAATAAACTCTAACTGGAATTTGGCATTATTCTTTATTCACCCATTATATCTCTGTCCTGCTTGAGTAAGTATATAGGGCTTTCTTCCTAGCAAATTTGGTGGCATGACAATCTCTGGTTGAGAGTGTGGGATTGCCAAGGCGAAAGCAGACAAACAGGCAGTTTTGCAATTAGGAGGCAGCAAGTTATCCCTCTAGAGATGCATCTTCAGCACTTCCATGCTTACATAATCAGTGTGCAGATGCAGCCCATTGCTTCCTCTTGATAACCACCAAACAACAAGAAACTAATTTTTCAACTTGCAAAGCTGCAAAAAATGTTAGACGATAATTAATCATATATGTACTGTACATATTTGTGTAAGATGGCTGCTTCTAATAACAAAACCCCTCCCCTATGCCTAAGTGGAGGCATTTTAAGAATCAAATGTATTTTATGGATATGTAAATATCTGGTTACATCCCTGGGTCCCAAGACCACTCCGGCTCCTGTGTGGCTGCTTTTTACATAACAAAGAAGATTACATTAATTGAAATTTTACAATTAAGCTAATTATGCCTAATTTGGCCCGGTGGTTTTGAGGTTATTTGTGTTCTGGGTCCCTTGCACTGGTACAGAATAAATCTAGATGTTTCCGCAGATTGCAAATCAGTCAAGTCTGGTTTGCAATCTTGACAGATGGTAAGTGTTACCAGAATGATATTAAACCCAGACTTCTTAAACCTTTTCCACTCATAACCCCCTTTTTGCTTGAGAACTTTTTACACACTCCTTGGTATATAAAATAGGTATGCAAATAAACATTTACTGCTACCAAATAAAAAAAGAATTTTATTTTCGAACAATTCTTCCATATGTATATAATTTTACTATTTAATAAAGACAAAAAAATTGCATACTAATAAGATGGATGTGCTTGCTTATTTTTAAATAAAGAATTAAATCTTGGCAGAATTGCAGCATATCTTTTAAGTTTTTCAGTGTTGATCAATATTTTGATTTTATCATTACCAATGTTGAGAATGCCACTCTGCATAAATACAAAATGGCATAAATATGTTTAGGGTCATTTAAGAAATTTTTGGAAATTCTATCCTAATCTCAAGGCTAAATTCATTTAATGGTTTTTTTTCCCAATAAACTCAAATTTTAAGTCTGTGTCACTTGATAACTCAGCAAATTCTTCTTGAACTTTTAATGACAGAATGCCAATTTTTTTTATTTTAATTGAGTATTGTTTATGAACCAACTTTTTTCTTTAAAATCAACATTTGAAAGGAAGTATTTCTGAAACGGTATTTCCAGGCACTTCGAATTATCAGTTATAACTCCTACAATTAAATCTTCTGAAAAGTTAATTTATAAAGTCATCTGTAGCTATAATCATTTCTAAAGAACCATTTCCCATCCTGTTCTTCCATATGTTAAATTTTAAAGAACCCTTCTCCATCCTATTCTTCCATATGTTAACTTTTGAAAGTATAACTTTTGATTTTATCTTTTAACATAAATACATTAACATTTTTTTCCTTTAAGCAACATGCTTAAATCATTGACCCCCCCACCCCACCCCAAAATCTGCCAAATAACAGTTTGAAAGCTGTAAGTCATTACAAAAAAAATTAACAAATTTGGATTTCTGGCCAGTCAAAAACATAACAACTTCATCTTTCGGTTTCAATAATCTGCCTAAATGCCACCCTCTTGAGAACTGCATTACCTCTGCATGTAATAATAAACTTTTGTAGTTGAAGTCCAATTTTGATAGTATCTAGAACCACAGCATCTAACTCTGGTGATTTTATTTAGTCTACAAGTGCCTCCCGATGGATCATGCATTTTGCTGAAAGCTTGAACATTTGCTACAAATGTAACATTCCTATCCATAATTGCTCCAGCACATCTGTACAAACTGCAACACAATTTCTATACATCAAACGTCCATCTGTGAAAAAAATCATCTACTTTAAGATATATACAGTGGTACCTCTACTTACAAATTTAATCCATTCCAAGTACATACTTGGAAGTAGAAAAATTCATAAGTAGAGCACCAGTTTCCCACAGGAATGCATTGAAAATCAATCAATCCATTCTGGAGGGAACGAATTTCAATGCATTCCTATCGGAAGGTGGGGGGGGGTGCATGCTGGTGCAGCTCAGGCAGATGGAAGGGAGGCACGTGCATGCTTGTGCAGCTTGCCCCTTCCACCCAATGGATCCTTTTGGATTTGCCGCGGCACCAGCGAGGGTGCTCGTGCAGCACCACATTCAAAAGAATCCAGCCTTTTCCCTCCTCCCCTTCGTGGGTGAAGGGGAGGAGGGGGAAGGCTAGATTCTTTTGAATTAGGTGCCACCCGAGCCCGGGTGGGGAAGGCACTCATCCTCATCTTTGAATGAGTGCCCTTTGTCCTTCAAGTCGAGGTGTACTGCTAATTCTGGTCCTGAGCTGTTACCCCTTCTATGTTGGGCCATCCTTTTGTTTAAACTGCCATTTACAGCAGTGATGGTGGAGAAATATTATTAAAGGGCTTTTGTCTTGATTCACTGCAATTAAACACTTATGTTCTGTAAAATAAGGTGATAGCAATTTTTGAAATCAATCAGCAATTAAAAAAAACAATGCAGTCCAAAAATATATTAATTTGATACTTGAATGCTGAGGAATAACAACATGAAAATAGTACAAGTCCTTATTTACCGTAATTAAACTCTTATGTTTTTTGTAACAGCAGAACACATTTGTATGTAAAAACAGTGCAATTCATAACATACAGTAGTTTCATATCTGAGGTGAGGTACAGCATTTCTGGAAGTGTTTACTGGTTTTATTTAGTGTGACAGAATGTACACTTCATAGTGTGCATATTTTGTGTCCAGAACCAAGAATACTGTAAAGTTGTGTGATGCCACATGGGCAAGCACTGCCAGAAACACCTTGAATTCATTACGTGTTGGATTTTGAATTAACTTTAGTCATTGTGCATACAGAAACCTTTTTTTTCCTTGTGAATATTATGCAGTTATAGTAGGTATGAAAATAAGGCATGTAGTGATTCATGTAATAAGTGCAGCTAGAATTTTATATGCTAGGTACTGGAATAAGACAGAAATACTGAAACAAGAAGAATTGATAGAAAAATGTGTGGAAGTTGCAGAAATGGATGTATTGTCAGAAAAACTAAAGGACCAACCAATGGAGAAAGCAGGAGGAAGCTGGAACCTGTTATACAGAGGAATTTGTACGGGCATGAAAGGGAATTGAAAAAAAGGAGAAGACTAATAGAAATGGATGAAGATGGCAATTATTAAAGCAAAGCAAAGCAAAGTATTCTGCTTATATACTGCCCCATACTACTTCAAGTACCATCTGGGCAGTTTACAATTTAATTACGGTAGGCAGACTACACATTGCCCTCCCCCAGCAAGCTGGGTACTCATTTTACTGACATCAGAAGGATGGAAGGCTAAGTCAACCTTGAGCCTGCTACCTGGGATTGAACCCCAGGTCATGATCAACAAGCAACTGAATAAGGCTAATTGTGTGTGTGTGTGTGTGTGTGTGTGTGTGTAAACAAATAAAACTTATATGCAGAGTACATCATGCAAAAGGCAGGACTGGATGAATCACAAGCCAGAATTAAGATTGCCAGAAGGAATATCAATAACCTCAGATATGAAGATAATGCTACCCTGATAGCAGAAAGTGAGGAGGAACTGAAGAACCTCTTATAATGAGGATGAAAGAAGAAAGCAAAAAAAGGGGGGGGGGCTGAAGCTCAACATAAAATAATCAAGATCATGGCCACTGGTCCTGTCACCTCCTGGCAAATACAAGGGGAAGAAATGGAGGTAATGACAGAGATTTTTTCCCCTTGGGCTCCTTGATAACTGCAGATGGTGACTACATCAACGAAATTTAAAAAACGCCTACTTCTTGGGAGAAAAGTGATGGCAAACCTAGGCAGCATCTTAAAAAGTAGAGACATCACTTTGTTGACAAAGGTATGGATATTCAAAGGTATGGTTTTTCCAATAGTGATGTATGGAAGTGAGAGCTGGACCATAAAGAAGGCAGAATTGACACTTTTGAGCTGTGGTACTGGAGGAGATTCTTGAGCGTCTCCTGGACTGCAAGGAGATCAAACCTATCCATCCTGAAAGAAATCAACCCCGAATGTTCACTGGAAGGACAGATTTTGAAGCTGAGGCTCCAGTACTTTGGCCACCTCATGAGGAGAGAGGAGTCCTTGGAAAAGTCCCTGATGTTGGGAAAGATTGAAGGCAAAAGGAAAAAGGGGATGGCAGAGAATGAGATGGTTGGACAGTGTCATCGATGCAGCCAACCTGGATTTCACCAAGTTCTGGGAGGCAGTGGAAGACAGGAGGGCCTGGAGTGCTCTGGTCCATGGGGTCGTGAAGAGTCAGACACGATTGAATGACTGAACAACAATATAGTATATAAGCAATAACCTTAAGTAGAGGTGTAACAAAGAGCCTTTTCACACGACGCCTAAACTCCATGGCAAATGGCTCCCAGCTCCGGAGCTTAAAATTGTTTCCCCACCAGCTCCGGAGTTTACAGAAAATTAAGTACGACCACGCCCACCTAAGCGCGTCCCAGCGCACTTTTCAGGTACCTGCTCTCCGGGGGTGAAAAATCCCTGATGTGGATCTAATGTAGTGGGTGCCGGGCTCTCCTCGCTTCTGTTTGTTGTTGTTTTGCCCCCTGCCCCTTTAAGAGATCTGAATGCTGCCGGGAACAGAGCGAGACCGGCAGAACGGAGGTAAGCCGGCATTCTTTTCTTTCTTTTTTTCTCCCTTGCCTCATGCAGCCAGCAGCCAGGAGTCCAGAGGGGGTGGGAACACAGGAACAGCGACAAACCCCCAAGATCTCTGGTCCAAATTTAATTGGCCAGCGGATCTTAGGGGTGGTGTGAAAAGGCTCAAAGAATGTAACTGTACTCCTCTCCCCTCCACCTCTTTTTTCTGTCTTCTTCCCTCCCTTTTCCCCTTTCCCTTCCCTTTAATAGTTCCCTTTTCTCTCATTTGTCATAATTTGTCATAATAATGCTTGTATTTCACACTGGGCAGAATCAACACATACAGTACTACAATGAAAGGCCTATATCACAGGCAGCATATTTCAGAAAAAATAGGTATATCTATCTAGACATGTGCTTGACTTTCTAGTCTTTGTAATTTATGCCCCCATTCATATCCTTGAGTTCCACTTTTTAGGCATGTTTTCAATAAATCTTTGATTTTGCAAAAAGCAAATCAAAAGTATGAAACCATTATTAAGGGACATTTTTATTTGGAATCTTACTGTGAGACATTGGGAATTATATAATGGGACACATGTAAAGCCTTCATGAGATGACAGTTTATTGGCAGAGTTAATAAACTAAATATGAATAGGAGAATGAGGAACTAAATTAAGAAATCAGAGCAAGGCCATGAAAAGAGCACCCAAATGAACTTTCTAGGATATGAAAAAAAAAAAAACATTCTGAAAGAGGTTCTGTGAAACAACACTAGATGATAAAGAAACAAAGAAAGTTAATAAGCATCTCCTAAAGAATTCCAAATGAAAGGCAGGGTAAAAATATTCAAAATAAAATAAAATAAGTAAATAAGAAGTAACTTTGTACTGGAGCATTTTTATTTGTTTGTTTTGTTTTGCAGATGTACACATTTTGTTATCTCACCTGCAGGTTTTTGGAAACTAGCAAATAGTTGATGCCACTGGGTCCTCTGGCCAAAAGGAGGCTGGACAGCCAAGTGACTCTGAATATTGCCTACTTTCTTTTATTGTACACAATGGACTGAAGATCCTATAACTTTTTCAGTTTCAGTATGTGGCATGTAGGCAACAACTGCATATCAGTATTTACCTAGATATCAAGTTGTCTTTCTGTGAAGTTTATACATAGGTTTTTCCCCTCATATATTGGAATCTGTCATTCTTGTTTTCCTGTTGCTGGTATTGAGTTGTCATTTAATTATACGTTGTTTTGTTTGTATTCTTTGTAATTTAAGCACAGTAAAAAAATCTAAAAACATTACTTTTAGGAAACTTCTGAAGGTACTCGACAAGCTATGAAGCAGAATGTTCCTTTGTAAATAAATTCCTTGCTTTCAGAGAGCTGTCAGTCTTACAACATTTTCCTCTGTGAGTTTTCTGGGTTTTTTTTCCAAACAAAACATAAGGAGGCATTCAAATATATAATCCTTCTCTTGTAGTAGACTCTTAAGTGGTTTATGTTGAGGAGTACAGTACTCCACAGTTTTTCCTGAATGCCTAATTCCCTCTGTGATTCATAGTGCTGAATTATATAAATGAATAATCACATGACCAAGTTTGCCTGGGGTGGATGAATGAGGAAAAAGCTTATTTTGTTGCTCTTCTCCTGAGGAGTTCAGAAGAATTTACAGATAGTTCCCAGAACATCTGCAGTGCAAAAAGGTGGTGGATCCAGGTGACAGAGTATCCAGCCTGTATGCCCCAATCATGAAAACATACAATTGCTACTTATACCAGCAAAAACTAACACATCACATACTCACTGTAAATGTTCAGAAAAACGTTAACCAAGAAAGACTAGATGCTGTAATATTTTACCTTCAACATGCAAGCATGGTTAACAATTTCAAGCACAATCTTGTACATAACTGTTTGAAGTTCTATTGTGTTTTAATGGGACCTCCAGATAAGTACAATAAGCAAACACAGAAAAGTGTGTGCATGTGTGTGTGCGTGCGTGTGCGTATGGCTACATTTTAAGTGCAGGATTCCTCTCACACTGTATTATATGTAGAGAATTCATGGGCCTCCAGCATGACCAAGATGCTTATGGTTGATTC
>JAHTLZ010003307.1:6341052-6359112 GCA_023846285.1 Phrynocephalus versicolor
ATCTATCTATCTACTGTATATGGAAGGCTGCAAGGAGCCCTGTGGTGCAGTGGTTAAATGCCTGTATTGCAGGTAAAACTGTGCTCAGTCCTGGGGTTCAATCCCAGGTAGCAGGCTCATGGTTGACTCAGCCTTCCATCTTCCCGAGGTTGGTAAAATGATTACCTAGCTTGCTGGGAGGGGGCAATCTATAACGTGCATACTGTAATTAAAACTGTAAACCGCCCAGAGACTACTTGAAGTATTATACAAGTAGAACACTTTGCTTTACTTTGCTTTAAATCCACATACTAAAACAGAAGGCCCATTGAACTCTATGGGATGTTGAAATAGATCTCCTGTATGTCACTTCCCAGGCTGCAGTTCTATTTAGCTTTTGGATAATAATATCCCACTGAGCTTAGTAAGATGTATAGTACTTGAAAATAAACAGGATACATTTTATTTTGATTGTTTTCTGTTCTAAATTATATGTCTGTCCCAGGTTTGTAAAATGAAAGAGTTCAAATAAGCATGTCTGTGCATAATGTCTATGATTTTCTGTTATTTGTAAGAAGGAGAAGGAGGGAAAGATGTGCAAGGAAAGTGGCAAGGAATCGTTAAGGGTCTTAAACACCCTTGATTTTTTTACCCTTTACCTTGAAGATTAAAGTCTGATGGGATATTTTTGGCACAGTTTTGGATTTTCACCCCCCTGTATGCTATATCCATTAGATGTAATTGCAGCATTATATAATCTCCTCTGCCTTGCTAGATTTAGATTTCATGTTCTATTATAATAATAACTGTGTGCCATCACAAGGAGGAAGGTGGGGTAAAAATACTAAAAAATGAATAAATATATAAATCAAGTCCATTCTGAGCCACTGTGACGCTTTCTAGGTGGCCAATATCAGAGGTGGTTTCCCATTCCCTTCTTCTGGGGGGCGGGGAAAAGCACCTTGGAACTGGGCAGCTTTCCCAAGGCTACATAGGGTGGGTCTACTTGCAGGAAGGCACAGTGGGGAATCAAACCCCCATCCTCTGGCTCTTCAGCCAGATACCTAAACCACTGGACTATGTTCTACGCAGGGAAATAAATTAATGCAAAATTGATTACTGAAGATGTGCACTAAAAAGAATCTTTAGCTTTTATTTCCACAAAAGTTCCAGACGGGGTGGGGGAAGAGGGGGAAAAAACAATAAAGTTATTCTTCCATAGAAAATGCTTTCATATAGATTATAATGCTCAATCTGTTACTATATTTTATTAAAGCTATATATAGGTATTTCCCATTTTCCCTCAAAACTTAAACCTGCACCATTTAGTTCCATGTCTTATAGAAGAGCTTTCATTTCCCCTTGTTTTGATGAAAACGGCCCTTTTCAATCTGATTGAATTTATGAAATGCTTTTTTTAAACTTGTAATGCTTAAATCTCATAAAAACCACACAAGCCATATATGGCAGCAACCCAAGGGATTTCTAAGGGAATTTCTCAGAATTGCATTATTAGTAACTTTCTGCCACTGAAGAAGATCTGCCTTGGGTCGTCTTCCAAGGAGAAAGGCAGGGTAAAAAAATACGCTTAAATAAATAAATATATGACCAAGGGTCTGCTCCTTAAAAGATGGGCTAGGAGCCCAACAGCTACTTTAACAAATATTTTACTAATATTGTGGAATGTACCTCCCTTTGAAGACACCCTCCATGTATTATCATGAAATGCTTGTGAAGCACCCTTTAGTTTCATGAGTTACTTGCCATGCTGCCAAGGACAGGTGCTAGTCACACAAACATGTTTGGAGCCCTTGAAGCTTATGGAACTGATGTTTGGCTACCATGGTGAGAGAGAGTATGTCAAGTGTTTCTATAGAAATTGAAGCCACATAATTACTGAAGAGAATAAAACCATCCTGAAGGAAAAGCACCGTAGAGAAACTGCTCTGCAGAATAAGTGCTACAACCCAGAAAGCCACCTTCCTTTTATCCAGCATTTGGATTTCTCTTGAGAAAGACAAGTGTTACCAGGTTTTGCTATGTCAACTAGGCATTGAGTGGCTCATAAGAAAGCATTTGTTCATTACCACTAGAGATGGGCACAAAATGAAAAATAGGTTGCTTTATTGTTTCATACGGTTATAAAACATTACAAAACACAAGCATTCCATCAAGTAATACAATACAATTTTCTGTTTCAGAACTGAAATGCTTCATCCTCCCTTGTCAAAACACAACAATGCCATCTAGAGCAGGCCTGTTCAAGGCGTCGACTATGGGTGACCAGTAGCCCGCGGCACCTCTTGAAGTTGCCTGCCTTGACACTTCAGTGCCCAGGTTGTCCTGATGCCTCTGCCTCCACGGGAGCAAGACAACAAAGGGGCTATACTGGGTGAGAGAAAGGGAGGCGGTCCTAGGGGTGGTGGGAGGAGCAAAGGGCCATGCATATTCCAAAGAAGAAGCAGCAGGGAGGGGGAGGGGGAGGGGTTATTGCACACCTGCCTGCCATGGCTCTGCTCCCCTGACGACGTCCAGCCTAGGAGTCAGGGACAGTGCCAGGTGTGGGGCTGCCAAGCAATGGTGTTGATGGCCGTGGCTCATCACTGAACCCCATGGCATGGAACATCATGGTGGAGAAGGAGCGCATCTGCAAGTGCTATGGGCCTGAGTGGGAGTGGCTGCTACCTTGCCAGCAGGATGAGATCATTGATAAGAGCCTCTAGACCTGCTACACGGCTTGTCGCAGGGCCTCCCAGGGCACCCCACCACCCATATGCTTCCCCAACCTGCGCCTCCACACCGGCAGGCAAGCCCATTCAGAAAAGAAAGGAAAGAGCTGCTGCCACTGCCCAGCTGTGTGCAGGAGGAAGTGGCCAGAGGCAGCGGGCATGCCAGGAGAGTGGCGAAGCAGGCAGGCAGGCAGGCATGCAGGCAGGTGGGAAACGCTGTGGCTGCAGCGCCCTCCTCTTCCACCTCCTCCCCTTGCTCCCGGCCCAAGGCATGTGAGCTGCATCCTGAGCCTTTCCTGGGCAGCCTAATGTGCAGCAGCGGGACTGCTCTATCACCTTGGGAGCCCTGGGCTCTGCTAGTCGCCTGCCTTGGGGCCGGGCTACCACCTGGAGTTGGTCACAGTGACGACAGCGGAGGAGGAGGAGGGCGAGCCAAGCAGGGAGCATGTGAGTCAGGGTGAGCCACCGGGCTTCTTCCCCCAGGTGGCAAGGTGAAGAGTCCCCACTCCTCCACTGTTCCCACAGGATTGGGGCCCCTTGCAGGGTGGGTGTTATGCAGTTGGGGGGCAGGAGGGGGGCAAAAACTGACTTTTTATCTTCTGGCTTTCCAAACCTTTGCTATGCCTCTGAGTAGGAGACTCTGCCCTCCTATTCAGGAGCACTGGTGAAAGTACCCCACAGGGACGTGCAGAGGCTCTCAAAGGAGCCCACATAGATGTGCAGAGGCTGTAAGTAGACCATGGGCTGTTCAAAGTTGGATAGCCTTGTCCTAGAGAATCAAGGTAGCAGGCTGGAAACTGGAAACTGTGCAGAGAAGCAGGACCTAGGAATGGATGCTGTACTAGTAAGATATAGGCTATCAGATACATCAGTGTGGAGGATGATTTTATGGTGATTGGGAAAGATCCCATGCAAAAATTTTATGAAATCAATAGGATACAGTAAGATCTGGCTTCTTTTACCCATATACATTTAAATTTAAAGAGAGCGGATTGGCTGATGGCTACATGCCTGCCAGTTTTCCAAAAGTGTTATTGGGAAAGTAACATTGTTAATTTCAGTAACAATAAATAAATAAATAAATAAATAAATAAATAAATAAATAAATAAATAAATAAATAAATAAATAAATAAAAGTAACAATGTTAATTTCATTTGTTCTGTGCTTGAAGTGGTTTATGAAACAACGAAGCATATGTATAATATGCAATAACATCTAGGTATACCTTTTCAAGCAGTCCTGGGTGAGTAAGAACCACAGCTAAAATGTTGCTGCCTCATCCCTGCAAAATTAACCACACTCACTCACACAGGATCAGACTGGAGGAGATGAGAATTCTTACTAGGGGAAGAGAAGAGCACAAACATTGATACAATGAACCTCTACCAAGACTAAGCAATATTCAGCCCAGATACAACAGTGAAGAATCACACACACACACATTTTCTGTATTTGGTAGCTGTATGCCGGATACCTATTGAGGTTATTTTGTGTGAGCAGTGAGCATGAAGAATTGAATGGCTGGGAAATTGTTGAGAGGCAAAATTGCACAGGTGCATTAAACCCGGCGAGCTGTTGCCTGATCTATTGGGCACCTTCCCACACTATTAAGGAATCGGCTCCCACCAACCCACCCCCGGTGATGAAATGGGAAGCTACTACAAAAGGCTGCTCCACAGCTACAATTTTAGAATTTATTCTTGGAGCCATTAGCTACTCCTGGTATTTCCATGCCCATACAAAATAAAACGGTGAAATGGGCTCATAATGATTTAATTGTAGGTCTTCCTTTGGTGACCTATTGAAACACCTGCATAGTAAGTGGCTGGTAAAATTATGGTTACTGACCTCAGGAATTTAATGGGAGGACTTGAAAAGATGAAAAGGGGAGAGGGGGGCCATTTTAACATCATAATTCTGCTCAGCACACTGCAATAGAGACGATGCATCTGTAATCAGCACGATTGTCTTTCATGTTGAAGGGTTTCATAAGAGTATTCATAAGCCTTGATTAAAGCTAGATTTGTATGCTATTATGATTATGTACTTTCCTCTTCAACCTGCCTGGGCATGATTCTCTTGTGGACATTGTAAGGATAAAACCTTCCTACTCTACACTTTGAATTGTACCAGCATAACCTCTTGAAAAAGGGTCAGGCTGAGATATTTGAAATTACATGTCAGTGAACATTAATTATTCAGTGTCATGGGAGTGTCAGTACTTTTTCATTCATAGAGACCATTGTGTTGTCCCGCACCCAACTCTCTCTCTCTCACACACACACACACACACACACACACACACACACACACACACACAGAGGGGGGGTTCCCTGTTCCCTCTGAATGGTAGAATTTCCAAGCTACATATTCTGAACTATTCCTGTAGAGCATTTTGGGTTGGTTTGGTCTTGAATGGGCACTTTGAGCACAAATGTTTTACAAAGACCTGCTTATGTGAACTTAAAATTAGCAAAAGGCAGTTTTGTGGACAGCTGACACAAATTAAAAGCAGCAGCAACTACAACCATTGCTTGCCTTCAAGTCAGTTCATCCTTATGGTGACCAGTTCCAATAATTTCTAGGTAGAAAAAACTCAGACGTAGCTGCACCATTACCTTTGCTGAAGGTCACTCTGGGACTTGCCCAAAGCTGTTCTTCTGGAACACAAACTGGGGAACTGAACTCTCATCTTCTGGCTCTTCAGAAGATACCTAACTAAGCATTATAGGAGAAAACAAAAGGAGAAGAAGGAGAAGGAAAAAGACAAAAACCTGGAGGCACCTTAAAAGACTAATTTATATATTTTAATGTGAGCGTTCTTAGATAAGTCCACTTCATCAGGCATAAGAGAAGGAGACTTGACATAGCAAATAAATATACATGGCATCAAGATAAAGATATCAAAGTACAGAGACCATGGTCGGTCCGTAAGAAAGTCACTGGCCTACATTAGATGCAAATCACTTGTAAGCAAAATGTTTTCTTGACAGGCATATTCCCCATAATCCCATTAGGTGGAGCTATGAGATAAGTCAATCAGAGGCAGGCTAGCCTGGAAAAACACTGGACCAGTGATGGGCAATTTTTGTTTCAGATAAATTCTCATGATACATTTTGATGCATATAGGAAGCTAGATTTTGGGCAGCTCCAGCCTATTTCCCATAGCCTCTGGTGCAACCAATTTTTCATTAACTAGGCCTAAAAGGAACAGTGAGAGAGAGAGACACAGATACAGGAACCACACAAGCATCACAGCAACGCTACCCATTTCTGTAAAGATAAAGACAGCCTATGCAGACAATCCCTCATAAAAAATTCAAAAGTTAACACAAGTCAAAATAACCCTTGGCAAAACAGGATTATATAAATATGCAGGAAGGTTATTAAAGTCATTCATAAGAAGCTGATCAAGTGGGGAATATCTGGTTGTTGTTTTAATCCTACCTTGAAAACACCAGAGTCACATCCCTAATTTATCTTGTTTAGTGGTTTCAAAATAACATTTTAAAGGCACAGAATGGGAATCAGGTGCCCAGTCATCTCACAGAAAAAGCAAAAACAGCACAGCTGTTTATCTTGTCATGCAATAGGCAAAATGAAGTGAAAAGTCAACCCAATTGAAAATGTTATGAAACAAGTCAGTTCCCTCCCACAAAAGAACTGAAGAATTATCTTTTCTTTGATCAGACAATGTTTAGTAGTATTGCTGCAATAAAAACTGGCAAACCAAAAGACATTTTTAAAACTATTGATTTATACCTAAAACAGTTATGTATGTTTTACTTGATACTTTAAGACAGGCCTGCCCAAAGTCTGGCCCAGGGGCCAAATCCGGCCCGTCAGGCCATTCTGAGTGGCCCACAGCTGGCTGGCCCGCCCCTCCTTCCCCCTCCTTCACCCCATGTTTTTTTTTTGAAAGAAAGTGGGTGGGGCTTGAAGTGGGGTGGCAGGGTTGGGGAGCAACCGGCCCCTGACACATTCTCAGCCACCAAATCTGGCCCTCCTTACAAAAAGTTTGGGCACCCCATATATGCTATGTATGTCTTACTTGATAATTTAAGCATTTGACCATTAAGATTAAACTGAAAACCAAGGTGGAGAAATGGTGACCTTTCCAAAGTTGTTGGATTGCAGTACCTATCATTCCTCAGCATTAACTTCGCTGGCCAGGAGCTGATGGGACTTGCAGTCCAACAACAGCTGGAGAGCTGAAAGAAATGACAAAAGTGTGATAAAGAAGGATGGCGACAGTCTTCTGAATCTTGATCTTATATATATACAGTACTTACTTAGATATCACACTCTATGAGGTCAGTGACACTTCCGAGGTAGACTTGCACATGATATCTATAAGGATTTGGAGAGAAACTCACAACATTTCCAAGTTATAAAACATTTAGGTTTCAAATCAAGCTGTTTGTGGAATATGTCGTTTTGACTGCTAGAGCATTTACCCATGAATCAGTATGACTGAGTCATTACAATATTGTTTTATCTATTTTAAGACCACTTTTATACAATAATCTAAGGAAACAGTTATATAAACAGATAGATTTGACTGTAAGCAAAAGAGGAGTCTAAAGTGAATTCCTGATGGAAAAAGGAATCAGCTTCTGGGATTTTCACTTGCCCTGTGTCACTTTATGAATGGTAGTGACCAGAAGAGGGTATCCTGTAAACTAGTGGTTCTCAACCTGTGGGTCCCCAGATGTTCCTGGACTACAACTCCCAGAAATCCTTTCCAGCTAGTGATATAGACTTCTGGGAGTTGCAGTCCAGGAACATTTGGGGACCCACAGGTTGAGAACCACTGCTGTAAAGCATCTAGACTGCTGCCACTGCCGTTGTCATCACCCAGACTGCCTTTTGCTAGGTAAAGCTTGCCATTCTTCCCCACCCCACCCCACCCAGTAATGCAAACACATGATTGTGCTACAGGATCAGGCCATTTCCTGCCATTTTGAATTGTGAATGTTGAAGCACAATATCTCACATTCATAAACTGGAGATTCTCTGAAGACTTGAATCCATGCTTAGGGTGAAAGCAGATATTCAAGAGAATATGTATTTCCTCTAATTAGCCCAGTCCCTCTTTTAATGCAGCCATTCTCAATTACTATTTTTCGCCATGACATTTTTAGGAGATCTTCTCAGGTTCTGGGAGCCTGTGTCAAAACAAGTGTGCAACACAAACAGACATGCATTATACATTTCTCATTTTTTTTTCAAATATACCATGGCCTCTGGAGCCATATGGTCCTACTGAGAATGGCTGCATAGTGGCATTTCCTCAGTTATGTGTACCTTGACAATCAGACTTGCAAATCAAAACTGTGTTGCCTTTCAAATGCAAGCAAACTGTATTTAAAATAATAAGGAATGCTATGACAAGGTAGGAAGGGCTTTCTCCATATCTGATAGAGCAATTTTTGTTTTTCTTTCAGAAAAGTGCAACTATATCATACATCCTGACCCTTAAAATTTGTAAGGCAACTTATTTACCTAGATTCTTTCCTTGGTGCTATAACCTCCGGCCATAAGCATCTTGTCAAGAGCTTGTCAGTTGCAGTACATGTGCTTATTCAAAGGGTCCAACAGTTTCCCCTAAGGACTGTATGGATGCCTAATAGAGATGGGCACGAAACAAGCGATTTTTCATTTTCATTTTCGTTTTTTGTTTCGTTACGTAACGAAATGAAAAACGAATTTTGACTCCAAAATGAAACAAAACAACCCGAAACACGAAAAATTTTGTCAACCGCTTCATTTTCGTTACAGCAAATACATTGAATTGTGCTAAATGGTAACGAAACAGCAATTTTTTGTTTTTGTTTTTGTTTTTCCATTTCGTTACATAACGAAATGAAAAAGATTTTTTTTGCAAAAAACTTGACGAAAACGGAAACGAACCGAAACGGACCCCTAAACGACCAAACGACAAACGAAACACCATTTTTTTGAGTCGCGCCCATCTCTAATGCCTAATTATATTTAATTATTGGGAACATTAAACCCCAATCTCCGCTCCCATTGTCCCTCAGTTCTCCAAGATGGCTTACATTTTGGGAGAATATTTAACATTAATCCTTTTCTTTCTCTTCCCTATTTGTTCTGTCAGGTTATGTCCTTCCTCTTTCTAGCCTGGAAGTACAACCTTTTATTTTCTATTAAATGTTAGTGTCATTTGCCATGCTGATCAATGAAGCTGGAAAGATGCCATTTGATTACAATCAAATCCAAGCTGCTTCAAACATGCTATATTAGTTGCACTGTTTTTTAATTGTCACCTAAAAGAGGATCCATATCTACATTTCTAATGAAAAACACATAGACTTAAATAATTTAGCTAATGATTGAGTGGTTTGAATATGTTTGGTGAACTATTTCAGCAACAGTTCCTGGAAGATGACATACCTTATTTAAAGAGAATGGCAAGCTTAATTTAATCATTTCAAGTGTAAGGAGGGCCTATGAGTTTTCTCTTTGTTTTATGCAAATACAGCACTTTAATATTAGTCTATTTTCTTAGTCTCCTTGGATTTAATTTTGCTTGGGTGAGTAAATCTGACCCTTGGTGTGGTGCTGTCTGGATATGGTCTTATTTTTATTTCAGATAGAATGAGCTGTTCTCCAGTTCTGCAAGAATGAATTTGCAGACATTATGAGTTGTATGAACTCCATCCTTGCCCCATTTTTAATTCAATCATCCATTTATAATTCAATCACACCATTCAACCTCAACAACAAAGATTATTGTGTCACCTTAAAGACTAGCAGATTGATTATAGTAGTAGATGCTCTCATGCAGTGCAGCCTGCTTCATCTGTAACATGAACAATAAGCATAAGTTTATATAAGCACATGTTGGAGCAATAATGTGACTTATATTTCCATATACACTTATAGGATAGTTTGGGAAACAATATCTTGCCCCCAAGTTAAGAGATTTTGGTTTAAAGTGATTAGTTGGCTGGAAAAAATAACAAAACAGAAAATAATCCCCAATGAAATACTATTATTGTTTTCACTTCGTAGCGGAGAGAATGAAAAACTATTAAATAAAGAAATGGTGGCAACCCTCATACGTGTATCTAGGAATGAAATAGTCCAATTGTGGAAATCAGCACAAAATTTAAATATGGAAAAATGTAGGGCAGTGGTAGTAATGGAAAAATTGACTTATTGGATTACATTATATAGAGGGGAAATTAAACAGGACCGCTTTATGGAAATATGGCACCCACTATTAAACTCAGATACTGAAACTAGTGATAGATTAAGCAAGATGGAAAATGGGTTACACAATGGGATGTTATAAACTGTTATAAAATGTACTAGCAGAAATTACAAGGAAAATAATGTACTATATTGTTACAGTACAGTTGTTAATTTGAATAAATTATATTATAACATTATTTTAAAAACTTGAAAAAATATTTTAAAAACTTGTAGTTGTTTTTGATGGAATAATAATCTGGATATTTTGACGTTAAGAGGTTTGGATCAAGAGGGACTTGGGGTAAATGCCAATCACTCAGGGTAGTCAGTTGCATCCCTCTTTACCTTTCCACCTTTTTTGTTTGTTTTACCTCAGTCAGGGGTCTGACTCTTTTCTTTAGCAATGTATCTGCTGGAGAGAGGTTTGAAAAGGCGGTAGTAATGTTCTAAGCTATGATGCCTTGGAACAACTGTAGTCCTAAATATTGGTGGGCGAGGGGGAAGCACCCAAATGAAGCAGCCACTCAGGTTTGCAGTTTGGGCATTCCTTCTGACAGTATAGAGCAGTTAGGCAGAAGGAGTCAGTTCATGTTGCAAATGTTGCATCCAAGATGCATCCTAGGGTGTAATCCACATTTCCTCTCTCTCAGTTCTGTCAAGCATGCAGAGTGAAGACATGCTCTTCCCTCGCTTTTTTTGTGAGGATTTAATTGAACTTTTACTAATTATTCAAGCAGATCTCTTATGTGTTCTACATATGAACAGTTCGGGAGAAATATCAGGTACCGGGTGACAAAGAAAGAAATGAAATATGAGTTAATTAATGTTTCCAACTATCTGTGAAGGCAGAGACACTGATATTGGTGTTTCCTGTATTATGGTATTGACACATTTGGGTTGCAGTTCTATGTGCACCTAGCTGGGACTTGGGCAAGCCCCACTGGACAGAGTGGAATTTACTTTTGAGTATTGGATTGCATGGGAAGCATCTTTGAGCAAGACAGAAACTGGACCCACAAAGGAAAGAAAAACTGCAGTCCTTCTGTCTCCCAGGAAATGATAGGTACTCTTTTGCCATGGCAAAACCAAGTTTTCATAACTCATAGAAATCAGTCTGTTTGTTGTATTTAACCTTGCTAAGCAGCAGCAGCACCACCACCACCACCACCAACAACAACAACAGCAACAATGACAACAACAACAACAATGACAACAACAACAACAACAGGCTTTAGGGTTGTTGCTAATTTTTCAATTATGAAGAGGCTGGTTTTGGTGGATTTTTTCACTTCCCTTTTTAACAGGCTTGAACTCAGTTATGTTAGTACTGTATTCCTTTTATGCATGAGATGGGCAAAATGCTTTCCAGTGACACAAAATTATTGATGAACAGCTCCACAGGTAGGAATGGGAAATCCCATTTCATCCTGCTGAGCAGCTGTAACTCCTGTGATGGCAGAAAATTAAATCTATTAAACCAAACGTAGATGTTCTTTTCTTTTATCATTTAGCCACCTATAATGCCTCACTTTGCCTAGATGCCCTGGCCTAAGCACATCCGATCTCGCCTGATTTCGGAAGCTAAGCAGGGTCAGCCCTGGTTAGTACTTGGATGGGAGACCACCAGGGAATACCAGGTGCTGTAGGGGCCTGGAGTAGGAGCTGACAAGCCACTCCAGTATTCCTGCCAAGAAAACTCCATGGACATGGAGTCACAAAGAGTTGGTCATGACTGTAACGACGCAACAGACATACAATGCTTCACTTCACTGCTATAAATCTTGACCAGTTCTTGTCTGGATTTACACCTATATTACAGGGGAGGATTTAAAATCAAGTAATGTTGGGAAAGTACCTGATGCTTCACTGCACATTGGGCATCAGGTACTTTTCATTTGAAAGCTACTATATATGAGGCTGAGTAAACAAAAGTTCTGTGTCCAAATGAGAAGAAATAATAGAACCTCTCTAGTGCTTTGCTAAGACCTCAGCTGGAATACTATGACATGGGCATCACAGTTTAAGAAATATATCAAGAACTTGGAAGGAGGAGGACAGGGATAATAAACCATCTGGAAACCCAGCACTATTGAGAGAGGGGGCTATGTTAAGGGTGGGTGAGAGATGTAATACGATCCAACTTTATATATATAAAGGGCACTCATGAAGCAGATGGAATAACTGTATTTCCCCATATGAGTTTTCCTGGGTCTTAAGATGATAAGAGGAGCTCCTCCTCTCAGTTCCATTGGCAGTGGAAGCACATTTGATGGGAACATACTGACTACTCTGTCAAGGAAGCAGGATGAGGATTCTCCCTATGCAGCCAATGTCCAAGGTTGGGGAAAAGGATTGGGAAGCACCTGGCACACCATATTGACCAATGACCACCTCATATGAAGCTATCAGGGACACTACCCATCTCTAATGCCCAGTCTCATGCCCAAGGAAGTGGACTTCATCCATGAAAGCCCACATTAAAATATACTAGTCAGTCTTTAAGGTAAAATAACATTTTTGTCTCAAGTTGTTTTATTTTGTTTTCTGTTGATTTTGTTTCCGTTTTGCAATAAATTACAGTAAGTTAACATTAAACTTCTGATTAGATAAGCCAGACCTGGAGTAGACCACTGACATCTCAGCTAATGATACAACCTATTGACCTCAGTGGATCCAGCACAAATCTTGGTCTCGTGCCTAAGTTGTATGTTGGCCTTTGGTGGCACTGGAAAATTTCACTTACAGAATGGTAAGCCAGCTTTTCTGTATCTTTGGTTCATTCTCCCAAGTTACGACTTGGATTTCTATTTCAAAGTCTGCCCCCCCAAGGCACCAATGATTGCTTCTGTGGGCCATGAGTAGCAATTTCACACTTCCTATGTGTGATCTGTGTAATCATGACTTATTATTCCTGTGTGAGAGGCTCACCTTCCCAACCTGTTTCTTAACACCTTTAGGAGGGTATTGACATTATAAGGAGATCTGACATAAATCCATCAAGTTTGAATCACTGCAGAAAAAAAGGAAGTTATATCATAAACCTTGAAAGTATAGTATAGATTGTTGTTCTCATCAGACAGCTAGAAGCATGCCCAATAGTACATCAGCCAGTAGGGATCTGGGATCTGGCAGCATGAAGACACTCTTGTATTTCCAAATACTGTACCACATATAGGTGTGAAAACTGGACAGTTAAGAAATCTGACAGGAAAAATATTGATTCATTTGAATCACACAGTCTCCTAGGTATGTATACAAATGCCAGGAGTATGGGACACAAACAGGAAGAACTGGAAAATTTAGTTCAGAAGGGCAAATATAACTTGATAGGAATAACTGAAATATATATATAATACATTCCTGCACAGAAATATAGGAGGAGGGGAATGACTCTCCCATCAAAAGCATCTGGATCAAACTAGTTGGGGCAAACTAGTTGGGGAACATAAGAAGAGCCGTGCTGGATTAGGCCAAAGGCCCATCTAGTCCAGCTTCCTGTATTTCACAGTTGCCCCATCGGATGCGTCTGGGAGTGCATGAGACTAGATATCTCTCTCCTGATACCACTCCCCTGCATCTGGCCCTTGAAGTACCCTGATTTTAAGCCTGGAGATTACACATCTCCATCATGGTTTGTAACCTGTGATGGACTTTTCTTCCAGGAATCTGTCCAATGCCCTTTTGAAGGCATCCAGGCTAGATGCCATCACCACATCCTGTGGCAGGGAGTTCCACAGACTAACAACATGCTGGGTGAAAAAATATTTTCTTTTGTCTGTTCTCACTCTCCCAACCCTCAGTTTGAGTGGATGTCCCCTAGTTCTGGTATTTTGTTTGAGAGAGAAGAGTCCCTCTATCCACTTTACTCATGCCCTGCATTATTTTGTACGTCTCAATCATATCCCCCCTCAGGTGCCTCTTCTCCAGACTAAAGAGCCCCAAATGTTTTAGCCTTTCCTCATAAGGGAGATCCCCTAGCCCAGTAGTCATTTTAGTCGATCTCTTCTGTGCCTTTCCCAGTTCCACTGGTTTTTTTTTGTTTTTGGTTTTTTTGTTTGTTTTTGAGATGCGCTGACCAGAATTATACACAGTACTCCAGGTGCGGCCTTACTATTGTTTTGTACAATGGCATTATAATGTTGGCTGTTTTATTTTCAATCCCCCTTTTTGAACATCCCTAGCAAGGAACTGGCCTTCTTCACCGTTGCCACACATTGTGTAGACACCTTCATTGTGCTCTCCACCAGCACACCAAGATCTCTTTCTTGATCCGTCATGGATAGCTTAGAGCCCATGAGTTGATAGATAATGTTTTGATTTTTTGCCCCAATATGCATTACTTTACATTTGCCTACATTAAAACGCATTTGCCATTTCGTAGCCCATCCCCCCAGTTTGGAGAGATCCTTCTGGAGCTCTTCACAATCTTCTCTGGTTTTTACCACCTGGAAAAGTTTTGTGTCATCTACAAACTTGGCCACCTCACTGCTTATCCCTGTCTCCAGGTCATTTATGGACAGATTGAAAAGCACCGGTCCCAGGACAGATCCCTGGGGAACACCGCTTTTCACCTCTCTCCATTGTGAAAATTTCCCATTGACACCTACTCTTTGTTTCCTGGATATCAACCAGTTCTCAGTCCATAGGAGGACCTGCCCTCTTATCCCCTGACTGTGCAATTTTCTCAGCAGCCTTTGATGAGAGACTGTGTCAAAAGCCTTCTGAAAATCCAGATAGACAATATCCACCAGTTCGCCTAAATCCACATGCCTGTTGACCTTTTCAAAGAATTCTAAAAGGTTTGCCAGGCAAGACTTACCCTTACAGAAGCCATGATGATTTTCTCTCAGCAAGGTTTGTTCTTCTATGTGTTTTAAGAATTTCTCTTAGATGAGGCTTTCCAACACTCTTCCCTGGGACAGACGTAAGACTAACCAGCCTATAGTTTCCTGGGTCTCCCCTCCTTCCTTTTTAAACAATTGGTGTGACATCTGCTATTCTCCAGTCCTACGGCACTGTGGTCGTTTTAAGAGCCAAGTTGCATATTACCGTTAAGAGATCTGCAATTTCATTTTTCAGTTCCTTAATAACCTTTGGGTAGATGCCATCTGGGCCCAGTGACTTGTTGATCTTCAATTTATCAATTAAACATAAAACATCCTCTCTTTTAACTTGTATTTGATTTAATTCGTTAGTCAAGATGGGTCATTCGAGCAACAGAATTTGCCTGAGGTCTTCTGTCATGAAGACAGATGCAAAGACGTTGTTTAATTTATCTTCAGTTTCTAAGTCCTCCTTTACCTCCCCCTTCCTCCCTCATCATCCAGAGGGCCAACTGGTTCCCTGGCATGTTTTCTATTTCTAACATATTTAAAGAAGCTTTTATTATTTCCCTTTATATTGATAGCCACACATTCCTCAAAGTCTTTCTTTACCTCTCTTATCATCTTCTTACATTTATTTTGCCAGAGTTTGTGATCCTTTTTATTTTCCTCATTTGGTGAAGATTTCCATTTAAGGAAAGACCTCTCCTTGCACTTTAGAGCCTTTCTTACACCACTTGTTAACCATGCTGGTGCCTTCTTGGACTTAAAGGAGCTCTTCTTCCTTTGTGATATGCACTTCTGCTGGGCCTCTACTATTGTTTTAAACAGCCTCCATGCATTCTGGAGAGATTGGATTATTTTTACCTTACCTTTCAATTTCTTTCTAACTAGTTTCCTCATCTGAGGGAAGTCCGCCCTTCAGAAATCCTTGTCCTTGTCCAGAGACTAATATTTCAATTTGGAGACCTGGTAAATTACAGCATTTCTTCAAAACTTCAGCCAGTGCTCTGAGACCTGGCAATCAGCAGCACATGAAATAATATTTTAGCCAAACAGAATATTAAGGATTAGACCTGGGATCTTCTTTGCACGTGTTTGATTGTTTTGATTATTACTAAATGTTTGTGGCCTTCAGTCCAATAACTTGCAGCACAACTTTGAAATATAAAAGAGATGGCATACTGAAATCAAATCAGAACCGTGACATGATTGCACAGTAGACACTGAAACAGAGTGGTGGTATAAAACCACCAAGAAGGAAAAGTTTAAATGGCCCCTTCAAACTACAGTACAAAGAAGCTGTTTGTCTACTGCCAAAACCATAACAGAATGAATAGTACAAATTGAATGCCCTCCTTTGGAAGGGAGTTCCAAAGACAAGGAGCCATAGCTGGAGCAGACCTTTTCTCAGTACTCTTATTTAAATTCTGAGGCTAGTGGCATCCAGATAAAGTTTAACATGCAGGCCATTTGATGCAAAAGAAGAAAGTCCTTCACATTATTGAGGGGTTCAAAGTCAGAAGAAAAGTTCCCAACCAGTGACTTTTTGTCTTTCTGAAACTCCCAGCAGGACCACCTTTCTGTGGTACAGATCAAAGACAGCCTCAAACCAAGAACTTTTGGCACAGAAAGTACTGATTTTTAAATTTTTATTTATTTATTTATTTATATACAGGCTTTTATCCAATATCTGGGTGTCAGGTTTATACACTGTGGAAATAGAAAGTAGGACTGAGTGGAATGAGGAATGAAAGACAACAATTCCATATTAACAGTGAGTAATGAGCTTCTAAGATTACAGTGGAATGATTAACATAAGCGGTAGACATGCAATATGTTGATTATAGTAAGTTCCTGGAAATAGGTAGATGCAAATAGCCTGGGTTGCTATGAGTTAAAATTTCAGTATTTGAGTTTATAGGAACTCAGGCAGTGGTCAGGGTTTTGACTAAACTGACTTGTCTTTTGGTACCAGAGCCTTGTGGCGCAGTGGCACTGTACTGCAGCTAAAACTGTGCCCACGACCTGGGGTTCAATCACAGGTAGCAGGCTCATGGTTGACTCAGCCTTCCATCCTTCCAAGGTCAGTAAAATGAGTAGCCAGCTTGTGGGGGGGGGGACATGTAGCCTGCATACTCTATGTAATTGAACTGCCAACTGCCCAGAGACTACTTGAAGTGGTATGGGGGGTATATAAGCAGAACACACAAGACTGGAGAAAACCAGGTTATTATTATACAATGTTTGCTTAAAACTCCCAACCACTATTTAATAGTCTTGACACACTGTGGATTTTGCAAATGTAGCCCATTTCATCTTTCTCCCCACTCCATCTCCCTTTATAAATATCTCCCCCCTCCCACCCCCAAAAAGCACTCTGAGATCAGCAATTGAAAGCCCTGGGAGGTTATTCTGACTCTGGCTTCTGTGCTTTGTTGTTTCTGATGTCAGATTTGTGCCTGTTTATTATTTTGTGCAGAGGTTTTCCTGTCTGCCATATGGAAAACACAGAAGGACACTAAAGTGTATTAGAAGACAAACAGGTAAATGAGCTCCTGATATTGTGTGTGACATTGCTGGTACCTTCCAGAGTATACTGTATGTGGGGCTGCAGTTATCATCCTGGGTTGTAGCAGGGTCTTGTTCCTGTCTTCCTACAGTATCTGTGTTGCTCAACATGAAGGCTTACTACCCAAAGCCTGGGGGAGCAATGACTATTCCTCATAATGAGCTGTAGCTTATTGATGATAGAAGTGAATGGTCTCAGCTGGGATCTGTAGGTGGCAATCAGCGGTATATTGTGTCATTCCCACTTTGGGATCTGCTTGTTATAACGTGTTCTCAGTGTCTGTCTTACCCTGCTTCCCCCCCCACACACACACACCTTATTGAATGATGAGTATTGTGATTTAAGTGTTCAAACTTCCAAATGCTTTTGGTAAAAGAAGACATTTCCTAGTTTCGTAAACCAGCAATGAAAGGACAGAATAAACTGCCCAGAGATCAGTGTTACTACCATTCCTACTCTCTTCCAGATGTATTTCAAACAGTCAAGTGAGCTGAAGGAGAAAAATCTGAAAGCATGGGGAGGTTGATAGGGAGAAAGCAATTCTTTGAAAAAACTTAAAGACCATATAAATAATCTGTTAATACAGATAATAGTTCAACTGTCTCTATAGATTTGCTTAAATGCAGTCTTATTTCCATGTATGTATGTATGTATGTATGTATGTATGTATGTATGTATGTATGTATGTATGTATGTATGTATGTATGTATGTATGTATGTATGTATGTATGTAT
>JAHTLZ010003307.1:6359122-6384648 GCA_023846285.1 Phrynocephalus versicolor
TATGTATGTATGTATGTATGTATGTATGTATGTATGTATGTATGTATTTCCACTGCTATACCACTTCCTCTCCACATTAGTATTACCACTCTATAGGAGTTTCACTACATACCATCCAATTAAAAACACTGTACAATAAATACAATAAAAACACAAAATGTAGAGTACAGTGGTACCTTGCATAACGGAATTAATTCGTTCCAAATGAAATTATGTTAAGCAAATTTTCCTTTATACAAATTCCCATTGGAATGCATTGAAAATGGAGTAATCCCATTTTTATGTTGTACAGATTTTCCCCATAGGCGATTATATTAAGCAAATTTCCCCTATCTCCAGAATTTTTCATGTTGTACAAATTTTGTTATACAAGCTGTTTGTTATACAAGGGTCCACTGTAAAACCTTTCACTGGCTCAAAATAATGAACCTACCAGATTATGACCAGCATCTTGAATTGAGCATGGAAGCTAACAGAGAGCCAATGAAAGTGTACCTGGAATCAGTCTAGCTGCTACATTTTGGACATGCTTAAATTTTTGTACTGGGTCCTCCGTAACCATGGGGTGCCACAGCCGCTCATAAATTGGGTCAAAATGCTATACAAGAACACTAGCAGCTGTGCACAATGCTCACTTGGCTTCTCTAACAGTTTTCAAGTGACGGTTAGAGTGCACCAAGGCTCTTCTTTGACGTTGCTCCTGTTTATAGTAGTCATGGATACCATCCCATAAGACCTGCAGCAAAATGCTCCTTGGACCATGCTATGCACTGATGTCATGCTTGCTACTACCACTAGGAGCAAACTGCAGTGGTAAGTTCAGAATGGAATGACTGCCTCAACCACTTTGGATGCTGCCTGTACATCAAGAAAGCCGAGTACCTAGAGACAACCCACCCCATTGGAATGCTCCAAATAAATGGAAAACAACTATAGAAGGTGGATATCTTCCAGTGTCTTGGATACTATCCAAGGTATGGGTGGCATCAAGGGTGACATACAAGCAAGAGTGAATGCGATGGTGAAAACTCACCAGTGTGCTTTGTGACAGACAAATGCCAATCCATATCAAATCCAATATTTACAAGGTGATTGCCCATCCTGTTGCACTGTAGAGCACAGAATGCTGGGCAGCAGCAGGGGGTATAGAGAGTAGCTTCCATGCCATGGAAATTCATATACTGTACTGCATATTGAGTGTCTCTCTACTCTACCACATCACAAATAAAACTACCCAACAACAGCTGGGTGTGGTATTAATAACAGAGGAGAGAAAGCATTCTCTGCTGGTATGGACATGCCCTAAGAGCCACATGTTCCACTGCTGCCCAAACTGTGTACCACCTGGAAATATATGGCCAGTGGCCAAGTGGGTGACCAAAACAAGCATGGCAAGGCACTGTCAATAAGGACATCTGGATCATTGACCTGCGCCCTGAAGATGCAGTCAATTGGGGAAAGTGACATTTCAGAATCTGAAAAGTGGACCCCACATATGCAGGAAAATGTAAGGAAGAAGTTGTTGTAGAAATTACATCTTTACTCTGATTTGTGCTGGTGCTTTCTTACTTTGAATACGTAAACATGACTCACCCATGATTATTTTATGTTACTGAAAACCATTTTTTTCTCCATCTATTAAGCCATGATATTTATTCCAAGTGACATTTATTCTTAGACGCCAAGGTAGCTTAGAGGTAACCTTGGTGTAACATAATGCTTTTTTTGCCAACTGATAAGGTCATTTCTGTTATGTATTTGCTATCAACAAATCTCACTTTATTCAGCTAACAGTGGTAAAATCAATAAAAAACAAATGCAGTACATTTAAAATGCAATAACACACAAGCACATTTAAAAGACAACTTGAATACATTAATGAGGGGAAAAGAGAGGTATTACAATAATACTGGTCAACGTTTTTTTCAGCAACAGTCTAGCTTCAGTGGGAAAGGCCTATCTGAATAGAAAGACCTTTGCCTGCCTGTGGAGGAGCAGTCAGGAAGGGAAGAGCTTATAAGACGCTCTTGACACGGAGTCTTAGAAGCTAAAGCTGCTGCTGCTGCTAAAGAGAATATAGCTAAAGGTTCCCCCCCCCACACACATTCATGCTAGTTGTGTCCGACTTTAGGGACGGTGTTCATCTTCATATTTAAGCCGAAGAGCCAGTGTTGAACAAGTCCATGGCTACATGGCTGGCATGGCTGCAAGAAAACACTGTTTCACCTTCCCGCTTTTTATGGCATTACCTATTTATCTACCTGCATTTACATGCTTTCGAACTGCTAGGTTGGCAGGAGCTGGGGTTATCAGCGTTGCATGGCACCCGGGATTCAAACTGCCAAGTTGCCGACTTTGCAGCTGACAGTTTTCGGAAGCCTTAGTCCACCAAACCACCACGCCCCTGGTAAGGAGAATATACTACATGTTATATTTAAATGTATAAATGCAGTCCTACTGAGAATGAAGCGCTGCTTAGGCATGGAAGAAAAGGAACAACAGAAAGGCTAAATATAAAAGGTAGAGATGAGAACGGAATTTGAATAGGGAGTTTCAAGAAACAGAGCGAGGAAACAGGTATAATAATCTACCACATGCTTTTTCTGGAATGATCAGAGCATTCTCTTTTCAACAAGACACCCTGCCCAATCCCACACACCTCCAGAAAGGAACATGGAGATAAGGATAATTTTTAAGCAAAATTTGAGATATTGCTGTTGTATTAAATATTGGGGTGTCAATCTCACTCAGCTCTGTCCTCCAGGTTTCTCTGTAGAACAGGGGTCCTCAAACTACAGCCTGTGTGCCGGATATGGCTCGCCAGGGTCCTGAATCCGCCCCTTGAGAGCAACTGCAGATTCCACACACACACACCCCTGCTTTGAAAGCAATTTAAAATTCCATTTTCAACTCCACGGTGGTCAGTATCACCTCCCCTGCTTCCCCACGCCTGATGAGTGGAGCAAAATGGAGGAGGAGGAGGAGGAGGAGGAGGAGGTTGGCCAGGCGAGGTGAGGCATCGCGCCCCGCCCCCCCAGATCACCAGCACACCAGCTGGGCTCTGCTTTGAGCGAAGAGGGGAGTTTGAAATGGGAGGTCCCAGCGTGGTACCCTCCCTTCCATTCCTCCATCCCAAGAGCAGTGAGGCAGGCCAGGCCTTAAGCAGAGGTGGAGATAACCCCGCGATCTCCATCACAGGAGGGGGGAAAGGGAAGGGTATCACCAGGGTGGAGAGGAGGAGGGAGCTGCCGCCATTGCTGTTGCCAGCCACATGGGCAGAGCACACCATGGCAGCCACCAAGCCCCTGTCCAGAAGTGCCACCCCCCGCACCTCTGAACCGCTCACCCCCGAGCAGGAGGAGCAGCCCCTGTGGTGGCAGTGCTCCAGCTGGCCAGCAGGTGTTATGGCAGCTGCAGTGGTGGCAGCCCACAGGAAGTGATGTGTGGCCTCAGACATGTGCCCCCTCCACCCACCACCCCTCTGCCTCATCCTCCTTGCCACCGCCACTTGCCCTAACCCTCCTCCCCTCAGTTCCCTTGCTGCTGCCACCACCACCACCACCACTGTTTACCTCCCTCCCTCGGTTCCCTTGCTGCTGCTCCCGCCGCCACCACCGCCACCACTGCTTGTCTCCCTCCCTCGGTTCCTTCAGCCCCCCAGTGCTGCTGCCACCACTTGCCTCCCCCCTGGGTTCCCTCACCCTACACCGCTGATTGCCCCAACCCTCCTCCCCTTGGTTCCCTTACCACCACCACTGCTTCTCTCCCTCCCTGGGTTCCCTCAGCCCACCACCACTGACCCCACCACTTAACCCAATCATCCCCCCCTTGTTTCTCTTGTGCCCCCACAACCACCCAGCCCTCAACATTTCTGAGGGACAGTGAACTGGCCCCTTGTTTAAGAAGTTTGGGGACTCCTGCTGTAGAACAACAGGCAAGAAGTGGCAACTCCATCCCTCTTACTAGTTCCCTGTTCCCTGGATTTGAATGTATGTTCCTAAAAGTAGGAGCCAGGGACAAGACAGGAATTCTCTTGGTATACTGCCCTCTCTGAGGCACAACAACTTCTCTAACTCAGCTAACTGAACTGATTACAGGAGTGGTATTGGAATCCTACCGGCTCATCGTGCTGGGGTATTTACCAACCGTGCCGAGGCAGCTCTGTCAGGGGTTTCTGAAGACTTGATGTCTTCCATGACAACCATGGGTCTGTCTCAAATGGTGCCTGCCCCTACTCATTCTGCATGCCATACCTTAGACCTGGTCTTCTGCCCTGGTATGGATATTGGGAACCTTGGGGTAAAGGAACTTTCTGTAGTCCCAATGTCATGAAGAGACCATTATCTGGATGTGGTCAGGACCCTTGGGGAGATGAGGGCCACAACATGTCTGTTGGACCCTTGCCCTTCCTGGCTCATAAAAGCCACCGAAGAGGGTCTGGCACACTGGTTAGGAAGAGTAGTGAATACCTCATTGCAACAGGGCAGGATTCCAGCATGCTTGAAGGAGCCAATAGTAAAACCGCTCTTTAAAAAGCCCTCTTTAGATCCAACAATACTGAACAATTACCAACTGGTATCTAACATCCCATTCTTGGGTTAAGTACTAGAGCAGGTAGCACAGCTCCAGAGGTTTCTGGATCAAATAAACTATCTGGCTCCAGCTCAATCTGGCTTTAGACCCAGCTTACTGGGGGGGGCAATGTGTAGCCTGCACACTGTAATTAAAATTGTAAACCGCCCAGAGACTACTTAAAGTGGTATGGGGTGGTATATAAGCAGAACACTTTGCTTTGCTTTAGGCACTGGTTGCCTTGGTAGAGGAGCTATGGAGGGAAATGGATAGGGGATCGGCGTCCCTTTTGGTCTTACAGGATCTCTCAGCTGCTTTTGACATTATCAATCATGGCATCCTCCTGACTCCTCTCTGAAATAGAACTTGGAGGCAGTGTCTTGCTGTGGCTTCAGTCCTTCCTGCAGGAGAGACCTCCTGACTCGTCTCTCTGAAATAGGAACTGGGGGTACTGCATTAAAGTGGCTCAGGTCCTTCCTGCAGGAAAGAACACAGAAAATGGTATTAGGTGATTCATGTTCAACACCAAGGCCACTGACTTGTGGAGTCCCCCAGGGTTCTGTTCTGTCTCTTTTGTTATTTAACATTTATATGAAACCACTGGGGAAAATAATTCAGAGTTTTGAGGTGAAGTGTCACCAGTATGCCAGTGACACTCTATCTCTGGTCACCTCCAGATTCCAAGGAAGCTATTTTGACTATAGATCAATGCTTAGCTTCAGTAATGAACTGAATGAGGAAGAACAAACTGAAACTAAACCTGGACAACACAGAGGTGCTTGGTCAGTCAAAAAGGAGATCAGGGGATAGGGATGCAACCTGTACTGGATGGGATCACTCCTCAACTGAAAAAGAGGTGCATAGCTTGGGGGTGCTCCTGGATTCATCCTTGAGCCTAGATGCCCAGGTCACAGCTATGGCCAAGAGTGCATTTGCAAAATTAAAACTAGTACGCCAGTTATGCCCGTTTCTTGAGAAACCTGCTCTGGCCACTCTGACACATGCCCTAGTGACCTCCTGGTTGGACTACTGTAATGTGCTCTATGTGTGGCTCCCAATGGAAAGTCTCAGGAAACTTCAACAGGTCTGGAACGCAGTGGCCAGATTGCTGATTGGGGCAGGTTACAGAGATCATATTACACCCCTACTAAAGCAGCTACTGGGCACAATTCGATGTGCTGATCTTAACCTACAAAACACAAAATGGCCTAGGTCCAAGCTACCTCAAAGATCGAATATCGCAGTATGAACCGGCTCAGATGCTCAAGTCATCAGGGTTATTCCTCTCCATCCTGCCACTTTCACAGGTGGGTCTCAGAAGAACACATGAAAGGGCCACTCTCTATTGCTGGTCCCAGACTTTGGAACTCCCTCCTGCCAGAGGCCAGGTCTTCGCCATCTCGGCTGTCTTTCCAGAAGCAGGCAAAGACTTTCCTCTTCAGGCAAGCTTTCCCTAAATGAGGGACTATCTACTATGTGACTTTTAGATGGATTGCCATACATGATTGCATTGACTAATTTCATAAGAACACCAGTGTTCTCAATGTTGATTTTCACCCCTCATAATGGATTAGTTCTTTTCTTCTTGCATGCTATTTGTAGCTCTAATGTTACCTTTTTTAATGTTCTAAGATGCGTCTTCAAATTCCTTTTTCTTAACTTGAATATGTCTTAAATGTTCTGGACTGTATATTGTCCCTCATTATTGGATAGAGGGACAATATAGAATATAGGATAGAAGAGGGAAATGAAAAGACAGGTGAGAGAGCAGGTGAAGCAGGTGAAGACAGATGGGAGAAGAGAGATGACGGCAATGGGGGGGCAGAAAGAGAATGGAGGATAAGGGCAAGAGCATGAAACTGAATGTTGAGGATTTTCTAGGAACCAACCCTGCTATTTTAACTTGAACCCAATGGAAAAATAGGGTTTGATTTATGATCAGCCACCAGTGGGAACCAGTTTAGGCATGTATATGGTTCTCAGTTGCGTTCCGAGTAGACAACTGTCATAAGTTTTTTTTTAAAAGAACAAGTTACTATATCCATATCCAGCTCTTTATTATGTTGGACAAACTCAGTTCTTATCAACTTACCTGATTTGATAAGTACAGAACAGAATCAATGTTCCCTTTATCACACATATAACTTTTTCATTCTTTCCTCTTTACTCATGTAGACAACAAACTGATTCTGAAGCTAAGTAAATTTTATGAATACAGTCTATGCTGCAGACAGTGCATCCTTGCCTACCATCTGTGCTCTCTTCACCTGCAGGGCTCAAAATATGACATATTCATCTGTCATTTTTGTACTGAATGTGAGCTTTTTCACTCTATCTCTTTATTATCATATATTCATATTCCAATTCTTTGTATTCTTTTATTATATGTCTGTATCCTTTTGTTGTATGTTCATATTCTATGTGTATTCTTTCTATTTGTATTCTTTTATCAGGTACAGTATTCATATTCTGTTTGATCTTAGTCTGTGATCCCTTGACTTGGCTGTATTCGGTCTGATCTAAAGCCATGTGTTTCTGCTCTTGCTTGCTGAAAGATTTATACAATGCTGGAAGTTTCTGTGAAGCATGAGGCTGTATTGTCTGTTCCAACCTATTATTACTTCTAGTGCAGACAGAGGCTGCTGAAAAGAAATAATTCCAGCTGTTCTTTGAGAAGCCACTATTGTGAAGCAACCAAAAGCTTGAATTCAATTGCTAGTCCCAGCTAGTATTAGACTCATTGAGTTTAATGGTGTGTCATCAATAGTGTAAATCCAATTCATCCAATAGATCTACTTCAGTTGGAAGTACTAGCTGGATTCAGAGTACTGTCATCTGGAAAGGGATTATTAGGAATGACATCCCAAAATACCTTTCTCTGGCTACTAACAACGACCGAGGAGTCTTTACAACCTCTGAATAGTATGCAAAGATTCAGAACAGCAGAAAATTTTGTGCACATAAATCAATCATATGTACTTGCTAATTATTATTCCACCTATTGCTTGCTGTTTTCAACAAACAATTCTAAAATGTACTTTAAAAACAGGCTCATGAGACTTTGTGATAGCATGGAACATATTTAAAGGAAACTGATGGCTTGTGCTCCCTTTTCCCTACGCTGGATGAAGTCTTTTGAATATATGTGTCTAATAATCCCAATTTATAATAGCTTTTACCTTCCTCTCCAAATTTGTCAGACTCTAGTTTTCATAATCTCCAGCTAGTATATTCACTGATCATGCTAGCTGGGAATGATGGAAAATCCAAAGCACAACACATCTTGAAGATACCATGTTGCAGAAGACACATCTAGAATGTTTTCCACTTTTTGTCTCCATATAAACAATGCATAAACAAATCATAAGATGTAGATATTTTAGTGTATTGGCAACTGTGAACATGTGGGCACTGGTCCACAGCTGGAGTTGACCTCAACATCTTCCCTGCCACTCCAAGGTCTCAGCCCAAAGTCACTGGAAGACTACAGCTTGCTTCCTTTCCAAGGCCACTACACAGGAGAAGTGACATTTGCTCCAGCTGTTGCATTGAAGATTACAGAAAAGTGAGAAGATGAAAAGGACGGAAAAATGCTCATGCAAAGAGGTTCCCCCTCTGATGGGACTATAAAAGAGGAAACTGTTGTAGAGCAGGAAAAGCTCTCTAGCAGGTGGAGAAGGAATCAGATTATAGGAAAGTGGTAAGAATTCAGATAGATATGAAGAGTTCAGCTGAGGCAAAGGGAGAGTGGAACAGAGGTGGGCAAAATAGCAAAGAATAAATGTGATATATGTACACACAAGCAGAACCCATATATAAAAAGAAAACAAACCTAGTATGAAAAATATCCAATACAAATAAGTTCAACATAAATACAAATTTGCATGAAATCAACAGATCCATTACTAAAAAAAATTAAAGGAAATTATGAGGGCATAAATACTAAAATGCACTAACATTATATTATGGAAGGCCTAAAAAAAAAGAGGTTCACCTGGCACCTAAGCCACAATGGAATGTCCTTCCAGCAATGAACCTTGCCAAGAAAGGTATTCCATAACCAGTGTGGCACCACCAAAATGACACTCAGTTTAGCTACATTAAATGAGGAGTGCCATTCTTTTTTTTCAAGTGCCATGTCCTCGTAGAATGCTGGCGATCAGTAGCACTTTTTTATCTAAAGGTATCCTAAATAGAGAAGCTGTGCCCACTGTGAACCATTGGCTTAAATTATTCAGTCCAAATGTTCTTCTACACCCTGGGCCATGCTTCCCTTCTATTTTTTCTTGAAGGATAACCTTCAGCAGATGGTATTTGTTCTTGAGCATTATGTGACCGAAACATTAATGACTCTGACAACTAGAGATGGGCACGAATCAAAAAAATGGCATTTTGGTTTTTCATTTTTCGTTGAGAGGTCCATTTCAGTTCATTTTTGTTTTTTGTGAATTTTTGGAAAATTTTCATTTTCGTTTTTCGTTTTTCATTTTTTTTGTTTCTACCCACTTTTTGGCCAATTTTTAAAGCTTTTCCATGCGCGGGCGTCCCCCAATGCCCCAGACCAGGAAAACACTAAAAATAATTGATGCTGGCAGAGAGACAGTATAGACTAGGTACATAGGGAGGCTGCAAAGGCAGCGGCGGGCGTTGCCCAGGGTGCAAGGCAGCCGCAGAGTGACTGCACTGTGGGGCAGGGGAGGGCACTCACTGAGAGGTACACACACACACACACAGGGAGGCTGCAGGACTGAAGCTAGAGTCGCAGAGACAGCAATCCCACCCTAACTCCCACCGGAGACTGCAAGGAGGACTGGGGCTTCCAGAGCTTTTTATGCCCTCTGTGGCTGCCAGACCTGCCCAGTCTCCAACCTGGGCATGCTATTGGTTGAACATGATCCCATCACATGGCTTGCCTCCATTTTGTGGCTGGAGACATCCATTTTGTCATCCTTAAAGGGAAAAGAAAAATACATCGCGATGGGAGAAGACAAAAACAAACGTTTTATGGACCCCAACCCCCTGGTAGGTAATAATTTCAAATAATTATCGTATTATCTTTGCATTTTTATATTTTAGGCATCTGGGAGCCATTTTGGGTTGATGTCCCCTAACTCCCCTTAAAGGAAAAAAATACAGCGATCTGAGAAAAGACATGAATGCACGTTTTAAGGACCCCAACTCCCCCTGGTAGGCATTATCAGACAGTATAAATAATTATCGCTGCATTTTTATGGATGTCCAGGGCATTTTTTAACATTTAAAATAGCTCATTTCATTGCACGTTGCCATTAACGAAAATGAAATGTAACGAACCCAATTTTCGTGGTTCTGTTGGTTTTGTTCCATTTTCATCACAATTTTCGTTAGTCGTTTCATTACATAACAGAACAAATAACGAATAACGGAAATGAAAAAAGTTCATTTCGTTCCCATCTCTACTGACAACCATTAAAGGACTGGATATAAAGGCCAACTCACATGCCCAAAAATGGAATCCTATGTATATTTACTTGGTAGAATATTTGTATAACAGACAAGGACTCATCTTCATATAGGAATGATTATGCTGTGTAGGCCGCAGCTTCACGTGATAATGTTGTACCTCTTCAGCATAGAGCTACACTATATGAAGGCTGTCTTAAATTGCTCTAAATTTGTTCTTTTCATGAAAGTCTTGCAACCCTCCTGAACAAATTTGTTTGATGTTCTCCTGCCAATGGGACAGACATCAGCCCAATTACAGTGGTACCTTGTATAAAGGAATTAATTCGTTCCAAATAAAATTATGTTATACAAATTTTCCTTTATACAAATTGCAATTTCCCATAGGAATGCATTGAAAATGGAGTAATCCGTTCCAATGCAGAGAAAAATGACCCAAACTACAGTACATGTATAATTTTGGGGAACAGAATTGCAAAAATGCAAACAGGCACCCACCCACCCACACTGATTTTGGGCGGAATGCAGCAGCACAAGGGTTAATTCCTTAGGTCTAGAGAGAGGAGGAGGAGGAGGAGGATGTAAGAAAAGCATCCAAATGTTGTGGCTCATACCACTGCACAAGCAGCACAAGGAGGTGTTGCACAGCAGCCAGGAACCAGGTCGAGCCTAGGAACCATCCTCTATCGTCTCCTCCTTCCCTACACACACACAGAGAGAGAGAGAGAGAGAGCCTGGCCCCTCCTTCCCTACACACACACACACACACACACACACACACACACACAGAGAGAGAGAGAGAGAGAGAGAGAGAGAGAGAGAGAGAGAGAGAGAGAGAGAGAGACTGGTCCCTCCTTCCCCCCCCACACACAGAGCGCCTGGCCCTTCCTTCCCTACACACACGTACACACACACGTGCGCGCACGCGTGCACACACACACACACACACACACACACAGCGCCTGGCCCTTCCTCCCTCCCCACACACAGAGCGCCTGGCCTGAGCGTGGCGCCGGGGCTCTGGAGGCCAGCAAGGAAGAGGAACGCACGACTTGAAGCCTGGGAGCAGAGGCTCCAACTCATGAATGAGGGGCCGGGAGAGAGACAAACGGCAGAGGCATTTTTGCTGCTGCTGCTCAGACGGAAAGCAAAACCGCCTGCAGGACTGAGCAACGGCAGCAGCAGCCAGAGAGAGGCACGGGCTCTGCAAATGGGCTAACTGCAGTGCCCGCCCGGGGCGCATTCCACCACCTCCTCCGGGCGCACGGGTGGTGTGGGAGGGGATGAGGTGCAGTTGTGGGGAGGGGGAAGAGAAAGAGAGACGGAAAGGGGGAAGGAAAAGAGAAGAGCAGACATTCCTGAGGAAGCTTTGCTGTGGGTTCCTAGCCAAGACGAGCAGAGCCCTCCTCCTCCTCCCCCGCCAAAGCCACCGCTGTCACGGGCTGACCTAGCCCTTCTCCTCCTCCTCCATTGCCAGGTAGTATCTTCGAAAAAGAGCCCCAGAGACTGCCTGCACCCATGTTGGACAGGGAGGGGGGAGGGGGAGGGGTGATGGAAATTTTTCCGTTGTACAGATTTTCCGTTATACGAGCTGTACGTTAAACGAGGGTCCACTGTATGTACATCATGAGGTATTTTGAATACATGGTAAACAATAATTATATAGCTTAGTAGGTTGGAGTGCCTGGATATGGAATTAGGGATTGGAAATTTAACAACCACTGTTCCTCCCAGGAGATATCACCTAGAGCACTCGTTCTCAATTCTAGGTAACCTGGGTGTTCTTTGACTGTAGTTCCCAGACGCCTTCACCACCAGCTGTGCTGACCTAGGTTTTTGGGAGTTGCAGTCCAACCATACCTGAGTCACCCTATGTTGGAAACCACTGACATAGGCCATGTGTAGTTGGTTGGTTAAGTGCTCTGATGGGATTAAGTGTAGTTGATGAGGTTATATGTCCTTCTATCTATGATGGAAATCTGTGTCCTTCCCATCCTCTGGAAATCTGCATGACTCCAGAGTTGCCACCAGAAGGGTAGATTAATAGACCACATCAGAACAGGGGGAAAAACTGGGTAGGTTTGCCAAAAGTTCATTTGAAGGCACATTGTGATGGATAATAACAGCTACATTTTAAAGCAAAATAGGGTAGCCAACCTAACATGCAGTCTGAAGAATGTCCTTATAATGGCTACATGAGGACAGATTTGTACTGGCAGCTCTGCTCCATTCAACCAGTGACATTGAGTCATTTGAAAGCACCTCTAGTGGAAATGCCTCACTCAATCTCTTGGTGTTTGATATGGTTACTATAAGGCTGTTTCATAATGCAAGTTACCCCTTGAGGCTGCCATCATGAGCACACAGTGACCATGCATGTGTGAATTCATCTTGAATCCACCTTACACATTAAGAAGCAGGAAGCGACAATGACCATGAATTTGGATGGATGACTGACTGTTCTACCTTCTGCAGAGTGAAGACAATTGCTTCAGGGGGCAGATGCTGCCTATTGGTTGTTTCTGTCTCTCTAAGGAGGTCGGAGTTGTGCAAGCAGCCTGCCCTGGACTTGTTAGATTAATCTGCCACCATCAACAATAGTGGAGGTTGCAATTCCATCAACAGGTACAAAATAAGGTTCAGTGGATACTCCGAGGGGTTCTGACAGGTGGAATGAGGGATGAGAGGAGAGGCCCCATCTTGACCTTCACCTCTATCATGGGCCAGCCCTGACGTCCCCAGAGGCTGGAACTTTTGGCTGCACGCGTTGCCCTGGATATACGATTTATCTTCTTTCTTGCTTCGTTTTTTATTTTTTATTTTTTCTGGGGAAACACCAGCCGTTCCCTCCCCGTGTCGTCCCAGCGACCTCCGCTAACGGAGACGTCAGCTAAGCAGGGCGGGCTTCAGAGCCGTCGCCCCCCCCACACACACACACATCTGTGCCCTCTCTCCTCACAAGCCCACATTTCGCTCTCTTCTCTTGAATTATGCTCTCAGGAGGCGCGGGCAGCCGCGCAGCCTCCTCTCCACAACCCAGACTTCCGCGGCTGCCGGTCTGGGGGAAGAGAAGAGGACGAAACCAGGCGCGACGAGGCGCGGGCGGCTGAGGCAGGGTGGGGTGGGGGGAGCCGGCGAGGAAGGAAGGAGGCGGGAAAAACATTGAGAGAGAGAGAGAAGGAGCTCTGCTGGGTGGAATACTAATCAGGCCGGTTCCCCCGTCTGCAGCAAGCCGGCTGCTGCCTGCCTCCGCTGCGGAACAACAGCGCCGAGGCAGACTCACTTTGAGAGCCCCTCGGCTCCCCCCCTCCTCCCCCCAGCGCGCGCGTCAGGCTCAGCTGCGGGGGAAGCACCTCCGCGCGGGCTAAGGGGAAGGAACTCCCCGGCGCGCGCCCCCCCCCGCCACCTTGCCTTCTTTGGCCCGCCGCGCGCCAACCACCCCCCACCCCCCACGCGCGCCCCGTTTCATGGCTTCCCGCGCGCCGCTACCCAGCAGCCCAGTTTCTCCCACCTGCTGTCCCGACCTGAGGAGGATTGCTGCTGCCGCCAAGGCGGCGTCGGCGTCGCCTAACTTTGGAGGTGCCGCCGCCGCCGTTGCTGCTCGGAGCGGGCGCGTCTCCTGGGCGCAGCTCTGAGAAAGCGCCCGGGCGAGAAAGACAGCGAGCGCCCTCGTGGCTGGTTGGCGAGCTGCCTGCAGCCCACCTCGTTCCCCTTCGGAGCCCCATGGCCGCGCTCTCGGGCAGGCGAACTTCTCCCCGCCTGCCCTTGCCGCCGCTGCTGCTGCCGCCTCGCCTCGCCTCGCTCGCCGCCGCCGCCGCCGCCGGAGACGGGCAGTTGCAGCAGGACGGCGGCAGCCGCGGCTTCTGAACGCCCCGTGGGTGACTTTCTCCTTCTGTGGGCGCCCAGAGGAGGCGGGCAGGGCGGCGGAGGAGGCGGGATAGGGGGGCTGCGGGGAGGCTGAGAGGACTTCGCTTGCTCGCCTGCCCGGGGGGCTCCGCTTCGCGTCCTCTGCTTGTCAGCTGGGCACGAACCAGTGCAGATGCAGCCCAGGTTTTAGCGGGTTGATTTCAGACAGCCGGAGGACTTGGGAGTTGCTCTGGTGGCGGTGGTGCCGATGCCACCGCCGTTGGCTGCTGCTGCTGCTGCTGCTGCTTCCGCCGCCTCTGCGGGGAGAGCCTCCGTTACCCATCACGGGCGCCACTTCCGAAACGCGGTCTTAATTGCCGACTGATCTCCTTCGGCGGCGGCTCTCCACGGGTGTCATGCAGTCCCTCATTTCTCCTGTGACCAAGGCGATTCTGGTGGCCCTGTTCATCTTCGCCATCCTCCTGATCCTCTATGTGATTCTCTGGTACATCTGCCGAGATGTGGATTGCGATCATGGGATCTGACCTGGGATGCCGCTGGGCAGAGGCTTAAGGGACAAGTTCTAATTGCCACTTATAGAACGGGAGAGACGGATCGGAAGGAGCAGGAAGGGCAGAAAGAGAGGAAAAGAGGAAAGGGGGAAACACCTGGCAGAAACAAAACAAAACCTTGGGGGGGACAACGACCATCAAAGCTGCCCATGAGATTGACCTTCAGGGATCAGGGTGATCCGGTGAGTCTCCTCACTTCTTCTCAAGAAGGGAGCGCGGTTGGGGTGGCTTTGGATGGGGGAGGCAAAACTTCTCATGCCTGATTTAACAATTATCTGCAGCAGCAACAAGGGAAACAGACAACAACACTCGAACATCCGAGGATGAGCGGATCTCTGTTCCTCCGGAAAGGACCGCAGTGACAGGCAAGCGGTTTCCAGTGATTAACTGTACTGATCAGCGTAACTCTGTATTGATGCGGACGGGGGTCCGGATGCCGTCCCTTAGTTAGCTGTTTTCCTGGTTGTGTTTTCCTTGCGGTTTTAAATTGGAGGAATATATAACAAGTAGCCCCTGTCTATTCCACGCAGCACTGGATCTTACGGTCACTTACTTGACTTTCATTACGCGAAGAAGGCAGGTCTACAAAGAAATGCAAAAAAGTGGCTGTTTTAAAAGCAAGGCGAAAGGTTTAATTGTGTGCCCCCCCCCTTCGACGTTAGCCTTTTTAAACGCCCAGGATCTTTCTCTCCCTCCCTCCCTCTCTCTCTGTGCGTGTATGTGTGTGTGTGTGTGTGTGTGTGTGTGTGTGTGTGTGTGTGTGTGTGTGAGAGAGAGAGAGAGAGAGAGAGAGAGAGAGAGAGATACTGAAAAGGTGCAAGGCTGCTATCACAAGGATTGTTAGATCGTCTTTGCAGCCCCCAAATTAGTATGCAGGAGGTAACTGCATTGCTAAACAGACCATAAAGGTAAGCCCGTGTGACAGAAGGAACGACACACTTTGTGAATTCTGAAGGTGGAAAATAGAAAAGGGTACCTGAACACCAGAGCTTGTGTATACAAGATTTAAGGAGCGCTCAAACATGTTGCATGACATAAACTCTCTGGAAAGATTTTGGCTCTTATTCTGATCGTTCTGCATAGATCTTGTACTTTAAAATGCCCAGTGACAGGTTTGAAGATTGCTGGTTTATGTTTTGTTTCAGTTTTTTGTGTGCAAAACATTTGAACTGGTATGGGAAATAGAAGACCATATTGGATGTATCCTTTCTGGATAACAGCCAAGATTCAGTTTTTGAAGGTCTTACCCGTCCCTCCTCAAGTAGTATTGACAGTTGATGCAACCCTATTCCCTTAAAATAAATCCACAGTTTTGTCATTGAAATCAGTGGGAGGAGGCTTCTACCTGATGTGTTTACATTTGCAGAGTAGGCGGACATGTATGCTGCTGTATCATAAACATTGGGGGATACCATGGGAAACACATTGGCTTTTCTATGTGGCTTCCACAAGATGGAGATAATGTGGGGTCATCCACACACCAGCTTGTGGTCATGACAGAATATCATTAGCCTAGCCTGCTGTAGAAATGTGGGGAGGGAGAATATCAGTCCCAATGACAAGAAGGGGATGATCAAAAGTGAGATGCCTTTCTGAAATGGAGGGGCAGGTAGAGGCAATGAACCTTCCTACCCTACTACTTCTGTGGCTGAAAGAAAAGCACTTATGAAGACCAGAGGATCTATCCCTGCTAATTAGTGGGTGCATGCTGTGCGAAAGAAGAGACGCTATCTCTGTCTCATACAGCACCTGCACCAATGAAGAGGGAAGCAAGTGGTAGGCTGACTTTTGTTTTACACTCTGCACAGATCCCCCTGTAGTCAGCTCTGTGATCTGAGGTGGCTTTGGATTGTGATGCCTGAAGGTGACTGCTTGTTTATATCTTTTTTTTTTTAAAAAAAAGAGGGAGATAAAACCTCTTATGAAGGTTTGGAGCAGCCCACGTTGCACCTGAAAGGTCTTCCAGGATTTATCAGTCTTGACAACGCAGCCTACCATCTACTGGAATATGATTGTAGCAAGCAGTGCCCTCAGTGTTTACATGCCTGGCAACTATGTTGCTGAATCCATTTGTTTGTCTTATCTCTTCCCCATTCGAAATGCATGCTGTTCAAGAGACTTTGAACAATTAAAAAGCCATGAGCAGACTTCTAAAACAACTACCTCATCTTTCTTTCCTGGTTTACAGTGTTAGGCTCCTTCTGTGTTACATTATCTAGAATACCAAGCATGTCCAAGTAGCCTCAGACTTTAAAATACGATGTGACTATCTCCAAAGGGCAACACTGCCCTTTGCTAACACATGTAAGACCTCTTGGATATTATGTACTTATTTCATAACAAGTAGATATATAATGCACGGAGATGATCAACTACAAAAACTTGATTCAAAATGAATGGGAGTTCTTCAAGATAATGCTGATAGCTTTGCATTGCTTCTCTCTATATCTGTAGAGACCATGCAAGTCTACCTTCTGGTGGATAGAACTGGCGTTGAAAGAAAACCATTGCAGAAAGCATAACATGGCTAATATATATAAAGAATATAATATTTTTGTACCTCAGCTTGTTTTTGTTTTTAACCAAAGTACTAATTTAATTAGTAAATAATATTTGATATCTTTTTTAAAAAAAGTGTTGGCAGGTGAGTGAACATATAAGCATGGTACAAAATTACATACATTTGCATAGATTAAAATATATTTCAGTACCAAGAAAATCCCTTTTTATTTCTTTCTTTTTCTTTTTGTGTGTGTGATAGAACATACTGAAATGAGAAAAGTCATTCCTAATCCACATTCACTGAATATAAACCAGTTGGAAATATTTCTGGTGTGACATTATTTATTTATTTCTTATTGCACTTATTGACCACACTAACTTTCCCACATTATGGATAATGAAATAATGAAACCTACCCCTCTGCCAATACATTGTTGCAATTTATAATGCCTTGCTCCCTAACATTTACCTCAAAGGGAGCCTCTGTAAAAAAATGCCTTTATTGTGCAATCGTTTTTTAGAAGCGATTCTCATTGAATTTAGTAAGACTTAACTAGCAGGTAAAACTGTTGAGGTAGCATTGTAGTTTTGCGGACTTGTAGCCCGATCCTATGCATGCTGAAAGGAAAATTGATCCACTGCACTCATGGGGGCTCACATGTAAAGGAGCAAACCATTAATTGTTTTTCTAAAGTCTTGATTTGAAGATGACAAAGTTCTTTTAATACACAGTAGCCAGAATCCTGTTCTCAGCACAGTAAATTGTACTAAAGTAGGCACACAGAATCAGTGAGAGTTTGGTGAGTCACCTCTCCCCCCCCCCCCAAAAAAAGCTCTATTGACTCATATAGAGTCTATTGACATTTTTAAGCACTGTAAACTGCAGCTAGATTAGGCCCATTTGACTCAATGGAAGTTATGGAGGAAATGACTTTCTAAATTCCCACTCATTCGGTGGGCCAGCTTCATTGTGATTTACTACACTAAGCAACAGGGTCTAAGGCAATGCTAACAGAATTAATTAGGTGGTTCTATGAATCATAGTATCATAGAATCATAGAATCATAGAACACAGAGTTGGAAGAGACCTCAAGGAACCCCCATCACAGTATTTCCGACAGATGGCCATCCAGCCTCTGCTTAAAAACCTCCAAAGAAGGAGACTCCACCACCCTTTGTGGCAACATATTCCACTGCCGAACAGCTCTAACTGTCATGAAGTTCTTCCTGATGTTCAAATGGAATCTCTTTTCCTGTAGTTTGAAACCATTTCCCCAAGTCCTAGTCTCTGAAGCCATGGAAAACAAACCTGTTCCCTCTTCAATATGACATCCTTTCAAATATTTAAACATAGCTATCATATCCCACCTCAGCCTTCTTTTTGAAAGGCTAAACATCCCCAGCTCCCTAAGTCGTTCCTCATATGACATTTCTTCCAGACCTTCAACCATCCTGGTCGCCCTCCTCTGCACCCGCTCGAGGTTGTCAACATCCTTTTTAAATTGTGGTGCACAGAACTGGACACAGTACTCCAGGTGGGGTCTGACCAGAGCAGAATAGAGTGGTACTATCAGTTCTCTTGATCTAGACACTATGCTTCTGTTGATGCAACCAAGAATCGCATTGGCTTTCCTAGCTGCCGCATCACACTGCTGGCTCATATTCAGTTTGTGGTCCACCAAGACTCCCAGGTCTCTTTCACAGGTACTATTTTCCAGCCAGGTATCTCTCATCCTATATCTGTGCAATTCATTCTTTTTACCTAGATGCAGCACCCTAATATCCCTCTGTTGAAATCCATTCCGTTAGCTTTGGCCCAACACTCTAATCTGTCAAGGTCTTTTTGGATTTTCATCCTATCCTCTAGGGAGTTAGCTACCCCTCCCAATTTAGTATCATCTGCAAATTTAATTAGCATACTCTCTATTCCTTCCTCCAAGTCATTAATAAAGATATTGAACAGCACTGGACCCAGAACAGAACCCTGGGGCACCCCACTGGTCACATCTCTCCAAGCTGAAGAGAGGCCATTTATGACCACGCTTTGGGTGCGATCAGTCAACCAATTACAAATCCACCTAACAGTTGCACTATCTATCCCGCTTTCTACTTACTTCTTAGCAAGAATATCATGAGGAACCTTATCAAAGGCCTTACTAAAGTCCAGATAAGCAATATCCACAGCATTCCCCTCATCCACCAGACCTGTAATTTTATCAAAGAAAGAGATCAAATTAGTCTGGCATGACTTGTTTTTAAGAAACCCGTGTTGACTTCTTGTAATGACAGCATTGTTTGTTAAATAATGACATACTGCCTGTTTAATAATCTGCTCTAGGATCTTTCCAGGAATAGATGTCAAGCTGACTGGGCGGTAATTATTTGGGTCCTCTTTCCCCCCCTTTTTGAAGATGGGGACAACATTAGCCCTCCTTTAATCGATGGGGACTTCCCCTGTTCTCTGGGGCTTCTCAAATATTATTGCCAATGGTTCTGAAATTACTTCTGTCAGTTCTTTTAATATCCTTGGGTGTAGTTCATCTGGCCCAGGAGACTTAAATTCATTTAATGTTTCCAGGTGTTTCTGTACTACCCCTCTACCTTTTCTATGTTGCAATTCCCGTCCTACCTCATCTACTCTTTGTCCCAGCTGATCTCTTTCTTCCTTTTTGGAGAAAACGGAAGCAAAGAAGGTGTTGAGTAGTTCTGCCTTTTCCTTGTCTCCTGTTAGTAGCTGATTATCATCGTCACACAGAGAGCCTATCATTTCCTTATTTTTCCTTTTGCTGCAGACATAACTAAAGAAACCCTTTTTATTATTTTTAATCTCTCTGGCAAGTCAAAGTTCATTTTGCGCTTTAGCTTTTTTTTACCATCCCCCTGCATATATTAGCTGTTTGAATATGTCAAATGAGATTTTATCCTCTGTTTTATCTCTGCTTTAGTGTACAAATATGTTGAGAATTTATATTGTTAATAAATATAAACACATATCTTATTGTCTACCCACTAGGAGCTCTATGTGGAATAGTCAGTATGTGCCAAGAGAACAAGCAATTGCCTTGGATTTTCTTGGGAAGATCAGCTAGAATCAAAGAGGGTATCTTTCTATTCTGTCTTGATGATCTACTGTAACTAAAGAAAATATTGTTTGAGTTAAGCATTGTATTTAGGGCCCTAGCATCCTGTTTCTTCATTTGCATTCATCATTTTGTCAACTAACGTTAACAGGAGCAGATGATCTATGAATTACAATAGGGATGTAGGAAGTTGTGACAAGATCAGTTTATTCACTTGTCTAGCCTGATATTGTCTATTCTAACTGGCAACAACTTCTTGAGATCTCAGTGAGAGAGGTTTCCCATCATCTTCTACCTATTCCTTTGAAGTCAACAGTCAATTCTTGGAAACTACATACCCTTACAGTGAATTTCAGTCCTTCCCCAGATATCTATGATTTAAATTTTCAGTATAAAATCATAATTATGAGCTGTTGAAAATCTCATGAACAACTTTTTGGTTTCTTGCTGTGACACTGAGTGGCAGCAGGGTGGTCAGAAAGAGAAGATCTAGTTTTAAGAACAACGTAGACAAAGAGAGCATGAGTCTAGCTATGCTGTTCATGGGATGACCACACTAGTCAGTATTTTTCCATTTAATCTATTTTATAGGTTGCGCTAAGCTTCTTGGTGGGAACATGGAACACATACTGTATGTATTCAGTAGTAGTAACTGATAATAATGCTCTTTTATAACCTGTCATAAAACAACTCATTAACTCCAGTTGTTACTTTTTAAAGATATAGGTGATGCTTACTCCTTTCCCCACAGAGACTTTTATGTCTTTAATTGTTATGCACAACAGATAAATTATTTGGGTACTGGTTCCTCTATGCCAAGATGCAACATATAGAAAAATGCTCTCCCTGTTGACTTTCTCCTTGTCATGAAATTGTAAAATGCACTTAAATGAAAGATCTAGCAACCTGTTGTTGTTTTTTCAGTCAGTATAGGGTGTTTTCATTTTGGATTGCCTCATTATGGAGTTTTCAAGGCAGGAAATATTCAGCAGTCGTTCACCATTGCCACCTTCTGTGCAGCACTAGCACAAGTTAGCTCGAATGTCCATGCTCTTGTACGTGAAAGATCCTCTCCCCATCTTGGCTTCCACTATCACTGCTGTCTAGAAGTTTCCCTTCAGAAGCATATCTATCCCATCTTCACTGGCACTCCGTTCTCTTCTGCTGATACAACCATTACTTCTGAAGAGGATGGACACAAAGTCTGGTGTCCCAGCTTTGACCATTCTGGCTTGAATTTTGGTGCCAGGAATCCAGACTCATAATGGAATCTGGCCTCTTGGCAAGTTTGCTCTCAACTTCATTGACACAGTCAAACCCCCTTGCCAAGAGGAAAGCCACAATGGAAGCACCAAGGAGGCTGTCCATATTTGGCCATTTCACAAGAAGGCAAGACTTGCTGGAAAAGGCAGTACAGTGGTACCTTGTATAAAGGAATTAATTCGTTCCAAATGAAATTATGTTAAGCAAATTTTCCTTTATACAAATTCCCATAGGAATGCATTGAAAACAGAGTAATCCCTAATCGTGACCATTTTTATGTTGTATGGATTCACCCCGTAGGCGATTCTGTTAAACAAATTTTCCCCTATCTCCGGAATTTTTTATGTTGTACAGATTTTATGTTATACAAACCATTTGTTATACAAGGATCCACTGCACTACTGGGACAAACTGAAGGCAGCAGGAAAAGACATAAACCAAATATGAAAGACGGCTAGACTCCATAAAGGAAATACAGCCTTGAGTTTACACAAGCAGAGCAGGTTTGTTAAGAACAGGACATTTTGGAAGTCACAGATCCTTAGAGTCACCATAATTCGGGTGCGATTTGATGACATGTCACACACACACACACACACACACACACACACACACACACACACACACCTTGGTAGCAACTAGAAGAGAGAAAACTAGACAACCATAAAGCGTTGTGAAGTCTTCAATATCTTCCTGTTCTAAGTGAAAAAAATGAATATTAACGATAAATTTAAATAGCATTTTCTCTTGGTTTGTTAAGTACGCATCCCTAGTAAGGAGTCAGACTTTGTATACTGAAACTCTCCTACAGGAATGATTTATGGTTTGAAAATGTTAGGCACTTTAGTATGCCCTTCTTGTGGTTATTGCACTGTTGGGGCTGTTACATAAAATCTGTGGCACATTTTGGTTAAAGATCCACCCACTCCTCCACTTTAGATTATTACTAATAGGTATAGATCATATTCTCAATTTAAGTAATGAATATTTGCAAAAAGCTTTGCAGTGTTCTGTAATGGGGATTTTCTGTTTTACCAGTTTTATTTCAAACACTTGACAATAAAGCCTTTTCAGCTGCAATCCTCCTAAACTCTACTTAGGTAAATAGGAAGTAACCTCTGAGTGCATAGGGAGGATTGAAGCAGTTGCATTTTGCTCTGAATAATAATACCAAAATATAAATTGATTTTCTATACTGTTTTGGGGGCAACCAGTCCATCCAGTAGTCCTTTATATATATATATATATATATTAATGGGCACGAAATGAACAATTTTTCATTTCTGTTTTCGTTTTTTGTTTCGTTATGCAACAAAATGACAAACGAATTTTGTCTCTAAAATGAAACGAAACAAACAGAAACACCAGAAATTTTGTCGTCCGTTTCGTTTTCATTATGGCAATACATTGAACTGCTTTAAATGCTAAAAAATCACAAAAATTGAAATAAATGGTAACAAAACGGTAATGAAACAAAAGAAAACAAAAATGAATTTTTGCAAAAATTTGCGAAAAACCGAAATGAACCAAAACGGACCCCCTAAATGACAAACGAGAAACGAAACCATTTTTTATTCATGCCCATCGATAGATAGATAGATAGATAGATAGATAGATAGATAGATAGATAGATAGATAGATAGATAGATAGATAGATAGATAGATAGATAGATAGATAGATAGATAGATAGATGAAGCAGTGCAAGCCTTCTCTCCATATCCCCGTTTCCCTTCTTTCTTTTGTTTATTGTTCCCCCTTTTCATATTTCCCCTGCATAGTTTTCCCTCTCCATTTTTTGGCTGTCATTTTTCTTTTCATGTTTTAAAAGATGTCCAAAGTATTGTGAAGAGCAGAGTTTACAATATTAAATGCTCCTTTCTTTATAATTCAAAGCAGGAAACCTCAAGTCCTCTTTCATCCACAAGGAATGGGGGGAAGCTGTTTCATTCTGAGTAACGTATTCATGTTGGGTTTTTTTTTTGTGGAGGTAGTAGCAGAGCGGTGGGTACTAGCAAATTTAATAACAGCAACAACGACAACGACAACGGCAATGACAACAACAACAATTAATAATAATAATAATAATAATAATAATAATAATAATAATAATAATAATAATAATAATAATAATAATAATAATAATAATAATAATGTGCAGGGGCCAGATCAGTATAACTATGGTTCTTTTGGCAGATGTGATCATGCCTTTATTTTAGAATAGTAAATTCCAGTTAGAGTAGTCTTATCTAAATCAATGGAACTTATGGAGAGGTTGACCCAACAAATTCAGTGGGCTTTTTCTAGCATAATTTACTATGCTAAGTGACTGAACTTTGGCCATTAAATGAATGGGATGTGTAAGTCACATGTAATTTAATTTCTGTGACTCTGCTCTAGATCAGATTAATGTTAGTTTAGTCTGAAAGGAAAAAAGAATTGGCAAGTTTCTTCTCAATTTTAGGTTAATTAGGAATAAACAGAAGTAGCAATACAAATAATTATATGATAAAAAACAAAACAAAACACTGTATTGTGTCATGTGTTTTGTCTTCAGAATTTTTTTTACAAATAGGCCTAGTTCTTCTTTCAGTTTTCTGCATGTGCAATTAAGTAAGCAAACAATTTGGAATAGTTATACATTTCTCCCAGTTAGCAAAATCAATTGTTTAATTGAGAATTGACATTTTTAGGAACTATTTGGTGGCCACTTACACTAAAATAAGCTTGGGATTCCATCTTTGTAAGGTACCTCTAATACATTGGATAGCTCCTTTCAACTCCTAATTTTATGAATGAAACTGTAATCATTATGTTTGTTGTCTTTTGCAAAAGTTTCAGCTAATTACAATATTTGTTAATTGCTATTATTGTACAATGAATGGGATGATGACTAGCTTTAAGGAGTGTGAAAAAATGTGAACACTATATAATGATTTTTTCATAGGTTTGTGTTATTATTTTACAATAACATATAGGTTTTAACATTGGCTGGAGTGGGTTTTTTTTTCATTTTCATTTTCATTTTTGTTTGAATAGTGGCTCTACATAACCACTATACAGAGGACAGAAATAGAAAAAATACAGACTAGACTATTCTATTTAGATAAAAGTACAGTGGACTCTTGTATAACATAAAAATTGTACAACATAAAAAATTCCAGAGATAGGGGAAATTTGCTTAACATAATTGCCTATTGGGAAAATCCGTACAACATAAAACTGGGATTACTCCATTTTCAATGCATTCCTATAAGAATTTGTATAAAGGAAAATTGCTTAACATAATTTCTTTTGGAACAAATTAATTCCTTTATACAAGGTACCACTGTATAACAAAAATGAAGAGTATTCACGTAGTCTGGAAAGAAATCAATGTGTAAATTGAGGAGGGCATAGATTGGCTCCTGTCATATATAAAAAGAACAAGAAATCCCATCTCTGTTTGCTCAAAAAAATGGTAGGGTTGACACATTTCCATAAATAAGATTACCATGGATTTCCTGCAAGTTTAGATTTGTTTTGTTTTGTTTAGCTTATCATTTCGGTGTCTTTCAGAGCATAATCTTATCCTATATGTACATTATCTGGAAATGCTTGGAACCAACAAGGGAGAAACAAATAAACAGTTTCCTATATAAGTAGCCATGGCCAATGTAAATACAGAGACATGCATTCTATTTAGCTCGCAGTGGTTATCAACTGTTTCAGTTTGTCTATGGCCTGGAAGAAGATACTTTCCCATTCAGGACAAGAATTTTTTATTTTGTTGCTCTTATTGTGACTGAGGTCAATATCTATTAACACTTATTTCAGGGAAACAGATGCATACAAAACAACTGTTCCTTACATCTGTCCCTTACAAATACAAACATGTGCAAAATTTTATTTGTTTTGAGAACCAATTCAGCTAATGCCTAAGAAGTCGGGTGACATTTGAAAAAATAACTGAATAAACTCAGTTAAAGAGAACAATCACTTTGAGTTATGAGGAGGAGGAATATGCTCTCTCTCTCTCTCTCTCTCTCTGTGTGTGTGTGTGTGTGTGTGAGAGAGAGAGAGAGAGAGAGAGAGAATATGCGCATGGACACTATATGTTAAGTCTCCTGGAAGATAGGTTGTCAATAGAGTTTAGTATCAAAGTGTCATGTTAACATTCAGTTCAGCGAACAGAGTGTCAAAACTGTTACCTCACATAAACTGGATGTTTTTTAACTCCATCGCTAGTGCATAAAAGAGGGGATTGGTCTC
>JAHTLZ010003307.1:6393514-6466324 GCA_023846285.1 Phrynocephalus versicolor
CATATTAGGAAATCTTAATCTAATATAAAGCAATACTTCAAATGAAATCAGGAACTAATACTGAAGATAAGGCAGTGGTATAATAGCATGTAGCAGAACAGGAGCTTTGGAGGCATTGTTTTACAATGAGCTGATCATTCCCAGGACATGATTTCTGGAAGGTGAGGTAGGAAGGCTCCTGTTTCATACCTTGGCCTTTGGTTTGTGGTGTCCCTTGCAGTCGCAAATACCACTTAATCTCATACAAGTGCTAGGAGAAGTGCTAGAACTTGGAGTGTGTTGCCCTAGATATACATGGATAACCCATAACTCACTCTCTCTTTTCCTTCTATGTAAAGCAGCTGATTTGCCACAGTGCTGCTTGGGACTATGGCAACAGATGTGTGGAGGTCTGACAGACTGATCAGAAAATAATTTGGTCTGGGGTGGAGAGGGCTTCAACCTGTTTTAAGTGAGGGCTGTTGAAAGTTCTTATAGCAGTAGCATATATAAAATGCAAAAGAGGATCTGTGCAACTTGATTTTGCAAGGAGTTATTTAAATTGTTTTATACATTTCTTTCTACATGACATGGCTTAGGTGTGAATTTCCTCCTCTTTTCCAAGAAGAAAACATTTGAGACTCATCAGGATAGGTTTTGTTCTTTCATTTCAGGGATGTAGGATATTTTTAGTCTCCTTTATTATCTTTTTGGATCCAGCATCCCTAGAATTTCCTTTCTTCTTGGCAATTCCCTTTCACCCACCCTTTAGGACAAGACCTGTGCATACAATCTAGACTTGGGCATTTGAGAACTCGGTCAGAACTGTGTGTGCCTGTATGTGTGTAAAACCCCTGAAACTCAAACAAGGCAAGGAAGATGAGGCAGATGGCTAGTTGTTATCTCAAGCAAAATGACATGAGATCAAACTGGGTGAGGGGAGGCAGGGAAGCAGCAAGACGAGTTTTTTCTTTGGGAGTTCAGATGGGGTGGGAATGGGGGTACTGAGAGATCTTGGCTTTAAGTTATCCTCCCCCTCCTCCTCTTTTGCAAAAGTCGAGAACAGTATGAACCCCCCCTGCCTGTGATGTCAAGTGCATGGTTTGTGTGCACCCTGTATATTTATTAGCTGGAAGGTTTAACACAGGCCTGCCCAAAGTCCAGCCCGGGGGCCAAATCCGGCCCGTCAGGCCATTCTGAGTGGCCCGCGGCTGGCTGGCCCGCCCCTCCCTTCCCCTCCTGGGGCTTGCAGTGGGGTGGCAGGGTCAGGGAGCAACTGGCCCCTGACACATTCTCAGCCACCAAATCTGGCCCTCCTTACAAAAAGTTTGGGCACCCCTGGTTAACACATAGCACAGACTCTTTAGCCCAGCTCTAACTCACTTCAGCAACACAAAATTTAAGAGATCATGCCTAACTGTTGAGTGCTGATAACAAGGCCTGATGCAGGACTGGAATGGATCTATACTTCTCCATTTAACAATGATGGAATCAGGAGTGCTGGACCACCATGTACAGTAGGCCCCCCGTATCCACTGACTCATTATCCACTGATTCAGTTATCCATGGTTGGCAGAGGAAAAAATAAATAAATAATTCAGCAGCTGCAAAGCAAGCTAGTGTCACAAAGAGCAGCTGTAAAGCAAGCTACAGTCATAAAACAGCAGCCGTAAAGCAAGCTACCGTCACAAATAGCAGCTGTAAAGCAAGCTACTGTTGCAAAACAGCAGCTGTAGAGCAAGTTATTATCACAAAAAAGCAGTTTTGGGGACATTTTGGCATTCACTCTTATCCACAGTTTTCATTATCCACGAGAAGGCTTGGAACCAATCCCCAGCGGATACTGGGGTCCTACGTAGTTCAAAATCCATCTCTCTCTCTCTCTGAGGTGATAGGAATCTTTCCAAAAGCTTCCAGGAAATGATTTGGAGCCATTAAACTCCTGAGGCAGATTATTTTAATCTGTTTTTTACTCCTGGAGAGGCTCGGGCTGTTCCGCCGCTGGCCCGTCCGGTACCAGGACCTTTTTGCCCCGCCCAGGCAAAACATTGTGAGACTTGCTACCCCCCCAGTCATTGTGAGATGTGTGATCAGGTGGGGCGACGGGCCCCCTTTTACAGCAAGGGCCTCATCAATCACACAGCCTCTTTCGCTCGTCTGGCAGCAACCCACCCACCCACTGACTTTTTAAAAGCTAGTGTGGCATAGTCGCCATAAGAGGCTGGATGGGAACTTTTGCCCTGCCACCCAGATTGGCCAAGGGTGGGCAAGGATTTTTCGCCTACCTATCCCATACTGACATAGGTGGTGTGGCATCAGCCACGCTGGCAGAGACGGCGGGGAACAATAGCATCTGGTGAGTTCCAAAATGGTGGACAAGTTATGCCTCTCCAACCCCACAGCTCTTCAGACCCTGTGATCATAGAGCTGGAGCAAGGAGCCTTTTATATCCCTACCAAGTTGGGACCAGCCACTTGATGGTGCCCCAGACAATGGAGGGTTAACGTCATTGCTTCAGCCAGTGGGAGGGGGGGCAGGCACCACTGTGGTGTACCCTCGGGGCCTGGAACTCGCCCACCTGATGATGCCATTGGGCGAGGTCTCCTGGAGACCTCAGGGCCAGGGGTTCCCCGCCCTTTGTCAGCCCCTCTCTGCTATGTGATGTATTGTGTCCAATAAAATGTGGCCTGAATTTTAACCCAAGAAAATGGTCTCACCTGTTTATTTTCATCCCGTGAGGGGTAATGGGTTCCAGTGAGTCTAAACCCAATGATCTGTCCATGACAAGGGAAATGCAGAATTCTTCCATATTCCGATCACTATAATCTACCCCAGCACAGAAAAACTATGTGTAACTATAACTTGCAGTACGGGTGGGGGCAGATACCATGGTTGTTATGGAGGACATGAAGTCCTGATCCACTCCTGACAAAAGCTGCTTCGGCATGAACAGCGAAATCCCTCAGCACAATCATTTGAGGGGACTCCAAAACCATTTCTGAGATCAGCTTGGCTAGCTCAGGAAAGTAGACTGTCGAGCAGTGGGGTGGGTGGTTCACCAACAGAATCCCTGTTCTGTCTTGGGCTCTCACTTTCAAGTACACATATTTGAACCCAGAAAACTGGAGGAATGGGACATCTTGTGAGGGGGATGAAATCACAACAGATCACTGCAACTCTACCTCCCCATGCCCCCCCAGGACTCCTGCTGCACAGAAAACCCTGGTAGACAGTGCTAAGATGAACACTCCCAGTCTCATTCAATCAAGTCTATGTAAGGCAGGTAGGCATGCTCATGCAGGATCAGTTCCTGGATAGATGTTATTTTCCCATTTACCAACCTTGCATTTAGCGGCAGCACTTTCAACCCAGGGGGGCTTATGCCAAGGCCATCCAACCTACAGTATTTCAATTTGAGGACAGCTTAGGGACAATACCCATTTATCCTTCCTTCTCAAATAATGCTGTAGCTGCCGTCCCCCAGTCCCCCACAATATCTTTCATTGCCCTGAACAATTCTCATTGCTGCTCCCTGAGTCCCTCCAATACTCTGCAGGGAGGGGGCGCTTAGGAGTGATCGTGTCAGCCGCCCTAGTGGCAGCGGCTTGCCAGCTATCCACCAGAACATTGACAGGAATCAGCTGGTATCCCCCCATGGTTTCCTGTAAACCAACAGGATCCAGTAGCCTGTGGGGGCAGACCATCTTAAGGGGCCCTTGCTCCCCATGAGGAGGGAGTGCCATTGTGAGGCTGCATTTTATTATCCAAGCTCATCTTCTTCCCCCAACAGCCTTCCCAATGCCTCTAGTAAGGCATAAGCTTTAATACAGAGATTATCATAGAGTCAGCATTGTTCTAAAGTGCATCCTTCCAAGGCACTACATTGCACGTTAGCAACCAAGCACAGCATCTCCTGAGTGGTAAGCTAAGCAAAGCAACAGCAGGAAACACAGTGAATGCATGCAATAAACTATTCCTCAAATAATCATTATCTTAGAGCTCTAGCAGACCTTGAAGGGACTTGATGGATCATCATCTCCAGCCCCTGTCAATGAGGCACAGTGGGGAATTCAGCCCCACTGCTAGTTGCCTAAGCCACAGTATAATTCCAGACAGTTTTATCATAAATGAGTTTGAATCAGAACAATCATTTAGGTTACATCGCTCAAATACTTACACTTGTATTTAAAAAGGAGATCATTCTGCCTAAGAGATTGAAAAAAAAAATAAAGCAGTAAAATACTTTCTGTTATTTTTAAAAAGTGGAGGCTTTTAAGTATATATCACAGGTAAGCCTCTTTACAAGGCACAGCACTAATACATAAAATGGAAAGATAAAATTATAGAGCTCATTTCAGAACACGGTTATTTGAAATTGATTTCTGGATTGCTGATCTATGGTGATTTTCTTAAGCTGCAACCCTACATTTATTTTTACTATGTACTTATTCTTACTCTTCTTTAAATGGCAAAAAGGCATAAACAAAATGGAACACATATAAGCCAACAAAGCCATAAAGCGCTTACCACATGCCACATACCAGAGCCACCAATGAGCACACAGTGCTGCATTTAGCTTCAAGTCCTTGAACTCAATCTTACGCCCGATTTCAACATACAGTGGTACCTTGTATAACAGACAGCTTGTATAACAGAAAATTTGTACAACATAAAAAATTCCGGAGATAGGGGAAATTTGCATAACATAATTGCCTATGGGGAAAATCCGTACAACATAAAAATGGGATTACTCTGCTTTCAATGCATTCCTATGGGAATTTGTATAAAGGAAAATTTGCTTAACATAATTTCATTTGGAACAAATTAATTCCTTTATACAAGGTACCACTGTAACTTTATACATCAGGTGTGCAAATTGGAGGGATTCAAAAGACATTCCACCCACCAGTCCAGCTTTGGGGTTTTCTCACTACTCAAAAATGAAACTAGAATTGTCCAGTTTCCTTTTCTTGAGAAAATGAAGTATAAGAGGAAGGAGAAGTATTTGAAAAGAGAGCTGCCACTCTTGTAGGCATGCTGGAGAACAATATTCCTTTTCTGGACAAAGAAAGGATGTGGGTCAGAGGCTGCAAATACAGGTGAAGGGTGTAACCCATATTTCCCATCCATACTATGCATGTTTGGTTAGAAATATGTCCTATTATCCAAGATCCTGTAGGGATTATAGAGCATAAATGGGCAATCATACACGTGATTCTACCTGTGTAGCTGGATATCCATAGGACTTTCCTGTCATCCTTTCACCGAGAAAGCAGCTTGACACCTAGCCATGTAATGGATAGTAAGAGTAGAAAGTGACTTGTGCAATTGCTCTTGCATATGTGATTTTCTTCAATAGAATGTTGGTCATTGAGTTCAATCATGTTTACTAGTAGGCAAGCAGGTAGTTATAGGATTGCAATCTAAGAATGTCAGTCCATATCAATGATCTTTCAATGAAGAATGAGAACAATTTAATACCAGGTCATAAAAGCAGATCAAAATCAAAACAAATAAGTAAATTCATCAGTAGCAAGCAAGAAAGGCTAGTATTTCTTAGTCTTGCTTAGCCATAGTATGAATGCTTTACCATGTCGTCTCTGTATGTTGGCTCTTATGTCTATAGATGTTCCATGGAAGCTTACATTAATAATTTAACAGTTTGTCTTTAAGGTGCCACAATGGCCTTTTTGTTTTGCTTTTGTTTTGTATTTCTTGTTGGAATACCTATCCAAACTAAAGTGGCTACAACTTTTAAATTGCATAGCAGGAGAGAGATTTTAGTTTTTTAAATAACTCCAGTAGAAGGATCATTTGTCAACATTTGGTGTTGACAGGAAGAGAATGAAATGTACTTTGTTTAGCCTAGCTGTCAAGGAGCCAAGGGCAGAATGTGCTCCTCTGGTGATGGTGGGAAAGGCGGAAGCCACACCATATATGCACCTGGTGCGCTGCAGGGTGGTACATATTGTGGTCTGAATAATAAATAAGAGGGTTACAGGATTCTTTCCTCTGGCAATAGTGGATGAAAAGATTGGAGAAATGGGGAATGTTAATTTGTCAAATAACAAGTGTGGAGCATGTGAGGATCTCGGTGGAAGAGCACTAGTTGCATGCTGGAACAAGGACTAATGAGGAAGAAGTTCAAGGACCTTCAGTGTAGCAGGGACCATGACATACCAACTCAACCATATCTTACCTGTTCACTCTTAATCCCAGTGGCAGCATCTCAGGTGTTGAGAGAAGAACAGGTTTCTGCAGGATTGCAAACTATTTTGCAATTTACCTCTGTTACAATGTAGCTGTAACGTATTTCAGTGTGATTTAGTTCTGAACTGACAATGTAGAGCCATCAAATTTACAAGTCTTACAGGGTTGACAGCTGTGGGGACTGTCATAAGTACCTGCTCTTCCAAATATGCAGCTGTACATACCTCACTAAGAATTCTGTTTATAAAAGGGAAAACTTGATTGTTAATGACCAGTGGCAGAATGTAATTTCAAAGCAATTTATAGTCAATGGCCTACAAGAGCAAGTAGTCAAAACACATACAGCAGGAATAGTGTCCCTCAGGTTTTTGCTTTCAGAGGGATAGCTGCCTTAATCTGTAGTCTGTTGCAGAAGGACCAGTCACTACTTTGAAGAAGGGGTCTGGGGCTCAGGAAAGCTTATCCCAAAGAAAACTATTTAATCTTTAAGGTGCCACAAGACTGTTGTTTTTGAGGCAGTTTTTGAACGACACCATCAAAGCACTGACTATGCAGGCTAGGACTTCTGCAGGACCATAACGGTGCAAAATGGCATTCTTTTTGATCCGGAATAGTAACAATACAGTAGATGGGGTGGGAAGCAGCTGCTGATATAGTTTAAGAGGCACGAGTTGTATTGCCAAACCAGCGGACTTTAAAATATACTGAGTGTCGTTCACCTCCTGCTTTGTTTGCATGCCTGCCCTTATTAGTTGTGGGCGGAATCTTACTTTCTAAATGCTGCGATTTCTTTAATCTCTTATTAAGCCAACGTTTTTAAAAAGGCGAGTTGCAGATTCTAGGGAACGCCCTTCTCTTCAAACTCTTGTTGTCCAAAAGATGCACAATTAATGAACGCTGAATCCATCCTTAAAGGGACGTGCCCGCTAACTCCGCCGGAAGGTCAACTTATTTTCTCTCTTTTGGAGCTTATTTGCTTGCAATAGCCTGATTTCCCCACCTCACCCTCTCGTGCTCCACCGGGGAGGCAGATTTCAAACCATCCCCGCCCAAGCCCAGCAAGGAGGAAGACAGCAAGGGGGACGGGCGCTGGGCTTTTCTCCTTCCGCTGGGTGTGGCCGCGCTCTGTGCAGCCCAGAAGGCGTGTCGCCTCTGCGCCACCGGCACCTCCTCCTCCTCCTCCTCTTGCCCGGGGTGGTGACCGGGATCTTTTTGTGTATGTGTGTGTGTGTCCTTTCCGCCCCGGAGAGCAGGCGAGGACACGGAGGCGGCGCCGGGACGGGAGCCGCGGCGGTGCCCGGCAGCCATGTCGCTTTTGTCCCTGGCCCTGCTGCCCGTCCTGCGGGTCTACTGGGTCGCCGTCGGCGTCGTCTTGCACCAGCTGCTCCGCCGCCTGCGCCCGGGCGGCTCTGGCAAGCCAGGTGAGCCGGGGACACGGCGAGCTCCGAAAGGGCTGCGGGAAAGGTTCGGCGCGGCTGGGGCGGAAGCGCCTCCCCCGCCCCGCCGTGCCAACCGTGGAACCGGGGTGTGTTTGTTGGGGTGGGGGAGGGTTGCTCCTTCTGGCTCGCCTTCGTTCCTTCCGCCGAGGGTTCCCGGCCATCCTTTGGGGTTGTCACGGGGAGCCGAGCTTGAATCTTGGCGCTCGGAGGAAGAGGACGGTCCTCCACAATAGGGTCACTGCAGCCGCTCCGCGGCCATCGTTCGCCGAGGTGGGCCAGGAGGCCAGGGGCTGCCGACACCTTCCTGGCATCTGGGGTTGTGCCTGGCCATGAGTAGCAGCATCTCCTCCAGAACGAAATAGGAAAGTGCTGCTGATGTGCTCCCTCCCTCCCTCCTAGCGGTGCCCGTATCCCCACCCACCAAAGGCGCCTCTGCCAGGGGATCCTTGGCGCACACGCCCCCTTCCAAAAGCCACGCGTGTGTGGTTCCTCGCCGGTTGCCGGCGTCTTGGCTGTTTGTTACTGGCTCTGCTAATTCCGATGACAGGGGGTGCTTTGTTCTCGCCCTATATTGTGTGTGCTGCGTGCGAAGTAGAGCATCTTCCACGTTCCGCACGAGGATCCTGCTTATGTCCGTTTAAAAGGAAACTCCATTCACTTCCGTGGGTCTTCTTCCTTCCTCGCAGGGAAATGCTTCTAGGGTTGCAGCCATTGTGGGCATCTAGGCAGAGGGGTCTTCTCCAGCTGAAAGCAGCGGGATGGTGCCTGCCCTGCATTCTGTTATCTGACTGGTGTGCGGTTTTGTGGCTGTCTCAGGTGTTTATAGGGCAGAGCAGTGCAAAGTGTGGTTAGAGTGACACATCTTGATGCCTACTCTTCACGGAAAGGGACTTTTACCTGTAGGATCTTCTGGTGCCCTAAATAAACACTTGAGTGTTACAGGTAGAGGGGAGTCTGGGAGTGGCACCTCCCCATATGGCTTAAAGCACTCTCTGGGCAGTTTACAGTTGAATTAGGCTGGCTCCCCTCCCCCAAGATGACAGCATGCTGCTGCTGCTGCTGCTGCTACTACTACTACTGCTCCTCCTCCTCCTCCTATTATTATTATTATTATTATTATTATTATTATTATTATTATTATTATTATTATTATTATTATTATTATTATTATTATTATTCACAATTCTAGCTGGGCTAAGACTTGGGAAACCTGAGTTCAAATCCCCACTTGGTTGTTGAAGCTCACTGGAGTTGGCAATCTTAAATCACTCATTGGACATCCTGCATACGTGTTAGAGGCACTATAAGCATATAATACCTTATGGCGACAGCATGTAACAACAAGGATTAATTGCACTTTTGACATGTCAGCCTTGGGGCTATTTAAAGCTACTTGGAAGCTGTGATGCAACAAATGGGGAAGGGAAATTGACATACCTATTTACTTCGGCTTTTTCCTGTCATGGTGAACTGTAGATTTTACTCTGCACTTTTAATAGGACAATCATAAAGTGCCTATGCACACTCAACTAACTGCCCCATAACCAGAAATGGATTGAAAAAATAAGAAGGGATGTTGAAAATAAATTAAAACTATAAATATAAAGAAAAATAAAACCCTAACCTGTACATTCCTCGCTGGCACAAGGGGGACCTCTCTTCCTCTCTCTTTCCTCTGCTTTGGAGGCTGCCTGTGACAGAACATTCCAGACAATCATTCATAATCCAGCAGGGCTAGGGAGGGAGAGCCACCATTGGCTCACTTGTGATCATGTGACCTTCTCCAGTGCTTGTATATCAAAACATTGTTGATCAAAACAAAATTCAGAAGAAATGTTTGCTTGTCTTGCAAAACACTCTTAAACCAAGTTACTCTTAAACCAAGGTATTACTGTATTTAAATTTGGCAGCTGGTGTACGAGAAATACACTGAATTCAGACCAGATCAGTCAAGGTATAACTGGATGGAGACATTGTCCTTAACCTATATGACATTTTCTGTTTTAACCTGGTATGATTGATTTCATAGAGGCTTGTACAGTCACCCCCCCCCGCCATTTCATGGTTCAGGTACTGTGGTCCCACTACATCGCGGGATCGCAGTACCTGCACCTCGGGGCCACACGGGGGCGGCGGGGGGGCATCGGGTCACTCCCCGCCACCCCTCCGCAAAGCCTCGGAGCTGCGCGGGGGGGCGGCAGGGGGTGATTGGGTTGCTCCGCGCCGCCCCTCTGTGCTCCTCCGCAAAGCCTCAGAGCCATGCAGGGGGGCGGCGAGGGGGGCATCGGGTCGCTCCGTGCCGCCCCTCCACAAAGCCTTGGAGCTGCACGGGGGGGGGGGGGGCAGGGGGCCATCAGGTCGCTCCGTGCCGGCTCCGCGCTCCTCTGGGGGGCGGCAATCTCCATTGAAATGCATTGAGTCAATGGATTTCAATGGAGAAATTTCCCCCATTGGAAAGCATTGAGCCAATGTTTTCCAATGGGGAAAATTTTCTCCATTGAAATGCATTGGCAATGCATTTCAATGGAGATGGCCTCGGACAAGAAGTCTTGGGTGGTGCGGGCGGGCGGCAGCAGGAGGTCAGATCCCCCTGCTGCCACCGCCGCATGCCGCCCCAAGACTTCTCGGACAGGCGTGCAATGCCCCCTGCCCCTAGGCCCCACCCCACCCGCTTCCGCATATCGTGGATTTTCATTCATCGCGTGTGGGGTGGGTCCCTAACCCCCGTGATGTGTGGGGGGTTACTTTATAGAACTTTCATGTGAGATCATGTAGACACGTGTTGGGTTTTGCATTTTCCTTTCTTAGTACAGCAGAACCAGAAGTCTTGTATTTTTAGAATTTTTGATTTATATTAACATGCAGCTTGTGTAGAACCATGTGACTGTCAAGTTCAAGGGGAGGGGGTTCTGCCCAAAACACATGCCTGGCTAATGAAGTTCTTAATACAGTGGCACTTTGACTTACGATGGCTTCGACTACCGAAAATTTTGACTTACAAAGAAAATCATTAGAAATGGATTTCCGAAAAAAAAACTTGAGTTACGAATGGAAATCCATTTCCAATTATTATATAGAGAGACTTGGTTCCCAACATTGAGTCCCCATATGTTTTTGGAATAGAACTCCCAGAAAGCTTTACCACTACCTGTACTGGTCCGGATTTCTGCAAATTGTAGTCCAAGAACATCTAGGTACCCACATTTGAGAACCACTGATACAGAGAAAGGAGCATTTGGTTAACAATTTGTTCTAATGATTTCAAAGGATGGTTGTTAATAAGACCACAGTGTGCCTCTGTAAGCAATGATATTTTAGAATTACTAGGGAAAAATCTTCCTTAGCTATGCAGACATAATTTACTGTTACACTTCCGGTTCTAAAGTAACACTAAGGCAAAAGAGCTATCCATGATGTACTTCCATCAAGTTGCAATGGGAATTATTTGACCGATAGTGTTATCAAATTGCACAGTTCCTTGTTGCTAATACCTGGCATATTTGTGTGAACGTAACTTTAAACAGTACTTTGGATAGTGAATTCAGCTTCCAAGAATTTACATTTTTATTATGCTTATTCGAGGGTCACAGGAGAAAAGGATTAAATTAGAAGTAGATGGCTAAAGGATGCATAGCCAGAGTAGGGAGAGTTGGGGTGTAGCAGTGGAATAAGACAGCCATTTTTTCCTAATGAAAGAGCACGGGAGAGGTGGCTTCACGGGCTAGCACGCTGAAAACTGTCAGCTGCAAAGTTGGCAGCTCGGCGGTTCGAATCCTGGGTGCTACACAGTGAAGTGAGCTCCCGCTGTTAACCCCAACTCCTGCCAACATAGCAGTTCAAAAGCATGTAAATGCAAGTACAGTGGTACCTTGCAAGACGAATGCACTGTAAAACGAAAAACTTGCAAGAGGAATAAAATTTCTAGAAATAGGCATGTTTTGCAAGACGAATATTCCCTATGGGATGCCTTGCAAAATGAAAATCCATTCTGCATTTTGAAACAAGTTACCCAGGATGTGTTGCACCCCTGTGGTTTGTGGAGAGGTGGGAGGAGGTTTTTCAATCAAGTTTTGGAGCCATTCTGGACATTGTTTTGCAGCAGTTTTGGGACATTTAGAACTTGGTTATGTAGGGAGTTGAGGTTTCCTTGTTTTCTTATATATTTTTGCATTACTTTCCATTGCACTTTTGGCAGGAATGGGCTAGGGTTTCTTCTTTGGTATTGTCTTTTTTGCTTTTCCCTTCTTTTCCCTTGCAGTTTTGGTGAGAATCTGCAAAGTGCAGACAGTTTGCAGTTTTCCCTTTGTCTTGGTGCTTGCTTTTGCACTCGGTCCCCCCACCCCCACCCCCAAGCTCTGCATGCCTTTACAGTGAACTTTATAAAGAGCTCTGGAAAAATAGGGGTTTTTTTTTTTTTGGTTTCTTTAAGTTGGCTATGATTTGGTGACACATGACTCTCACGTGCATAACTTTTAGGACTTCAGAAAGATACATTAGAAACAATGTTGTGATTAGTTTAGTCCTTGTTGCTAGCAGTAATTCGATTCTTCCTTAAAGTCTCTCCCTAAGGAAATGTCATGTTTCATTTTATATAACACTGTACCTACTAATAAATGCTAGATAAAAAGTTCAAAATACATATGGATTAAAAACAACAGATTCTGGGAGTTGTGCCAGGCATCTAAAGCTTTCTCTTTTCATAGAAATGTAAAAGTGCTTCAAAATGTTAACATAATCAAGTGGAACTCCCACAGCTTTGAATTATTCTTTCATCCTCTGGGTAGTTTGTGGCAATATATGTTGCCCAGAAAGATGTAAAGAGAAGGGGGGCTCATTGCCAAATTGTACATATTTTAATTGGTTTCATCAAGTTAAATTGTTACCACTCGTTGTATGTCTGCCCACTTATGTGGCCTGAGTAGTATAACTGCAGTCAACCAGAATTTTCTCCATATGGACACATTAGGTTTTCATATTTGAATCAATGAATCAGTAGTGAACAAGCTTTAAAACAAGTGATTTTCTACCTGGACAATATGTAAATACTGTAATCCAGAATTTAATACCAAAAATTAATGTTTTAAAGTTGTGTGACACTAGCGCTCTCAAGACCTGGACTGGTAGCGTGGGGAAAAACACTGTGGTATAGTTATACAAGATTTTAGCATTGAACAGGTCTGAAATGCAGTCATGAAAGGCATCCACTGTTTGTCTCCTGTTGAGTCCCTATTTGTTCTTCTGCAGGTCCAGTCACAGAGGGGTGAGGCATCTAGCTAGCTCATAATATGCATCTGATGTCCCTATAGAAATAATTGAAAGGGTCTTAGCCATTCAGTATTCCCATTTGCTGTTAACGTGCATGGAGATGGGCCCAAGCATGTGTCCAGTGTTTAAGCTATTCATTGTATTTACCTAATTCACATGAGTGGAAAGCTTGTAAAATGAAATACATTGTGCAAATGTGGAAGATATTGAAACCACTTGTGTAGTAAAGAGTTGCATAAGTAGGCTGACAACATTATATATAGGCCCTGGGAGGCAGGAAGAGAAACAAGCAGAAGATCAGAAAGCTTCACATCCTGTATATCAGATGCGTTACTTGGTTGACTTCAGTGTTGGCTTATCACTTTTTTCCCCCTTTGGCATGTCTCCTTTTCACCAGTTGGCGACGTCTTGGGATTACAGATGCAACTCAACATGGTGAATTTGGTCCAGGGGTTGCTTGACATTACAATCCACCATTGTTCATCAGGTTACCTAGTCTCACCCTAAATGCTTCACAAAATGGGTAGTTTTGCCTGGCATTTTTGCAGATGTGGTTTTGTGGATGGGGCAAACCATTGGATGCTTACATCCTTGTACCTTACCTATAATAGAAATTTCTAACTATGGGGATGATTCAATAAGGACTAAAGGAACTGCTGACCTCTGGAGTATTGGAGGGTGGTCCCAATATATTCATTTCTGAAGTGTCAGCATAGGCCTGCTGATAATTTAACTTATAAAAATCAAGCTAAAATGGCATTGGGTACTTCATGCCTTGCCTCCTGATCCATAATGTGATTGTTGATGCTTAAGAAATATTGTAACAGATTAATGGCCTCATTATTAGCAGTAGACATGCCATATACCATTTCTAGATACAAGGCTCTACAGATCCCTGCACAGTCAGGCTGAATCCTTTGATCTAAGGAAAAAACTATCTAGGTGTGACTACTACCAGCCTCTAGCGATTCAGAGCTGGCAGTGGCTGAATTCCCTGGCACAGAATCCATAGGGTCAGCTTTAGGGCTTAAACATATGGGAGTTTTATTTACAATTGTACCATAGCTCTGCAGAATTCCTGCAGCCCCAGAAGATGCAGTTTGAGGAGGGTATATCTGTTCTTGGGCCCCTTCTCCCTCAGTGGGATCCTCAGGCACCTTCTCTGAGAGTTCCCACAGTTCCCTCCTATCTCCAGGAGATTTTGCTGGACCCAAAGAGGGTTTATTTATTGCATTTGATAAAGATGCTGACTGCCTGACCCTGCCTTTCCAGGAAGATGATTCAGAAGGGTGTCTTTGTTTTCCATTGATCCAAGATCCTTTGGGTGGAGGAATGTCACAACACTCCTGGCTCCCTCGGGACTGATATCTGTCCATAAGCAGGCCAACTACCTGGCATACTCACCACAATACACTGGGTTATGCAATACACCATGTTTATCCTCCTCTCTTTTTTACATATTGGGACAGTCAATTGTAAGGTAATTAAGGGCTTAGGGCTTTCTTTTCTTTTCTCTTTCTTGATTTTTTTATTCCTGTTTCTTCTTGGATCCATTTATCTTTCTTGAAGGTAAACCTCTTGAAATCAATAGAGCTTATTTTTACCTCTCATGCAAGTTCCATTGATTTCAAAAGGTCTACTCATTTTGAGGTTAACATTGGGCTTAGCTGTTTGCCTAAGTCCCTGTTAAATTTGTTCTTGAGAGACAACAGTGCTTAATATGACTAGAAATTGTAACCTTTTCTTTCCTGATTTCCAAAATCATTGATTTATAAGAGTTCCATTTGGAGAAAGAAAGAAAGAAACATTAGTAACAAATTGGGAAATGGGAAACTCCACTGAAATAAATGGGATAGTGTACATTATTTCCTTTTACCATATTGATGATGTACTTTACAAATGTGCATATAGATGGGAGACATTTGAGTGTAGAGGTATTTGCTGAATGGGCAAACAAATTTAATAAGTTCCTGATTTTTAGTTAGCTTCTTTAGTTGTGGACTAAATAAAGTGGATGCTTTGAAGTCTCCTCATGTTGATGATAGATGTGTCTTGTGTGTTTTCAGTATTTTGCAAGGTTGCAGTTCTAAAATGCAGTCAACATTTAGGATCACAGTAAATGTAGCTTAACCTTTAGGCCCTACCCTACTCAGTGTTTACATGTGAGGAGCTCCAACCATGCAAGTTGCTATAGCAATTTGATGAAGTGCCAGACCTATGCCAGATCTCACAAGAGCTCCTTGTACAGTATATGCGTGTGGTGAACAGAATGGTGGCCGTGATTTCATTTTACACTGAAAAACAACACAAACTTATTGATCTAAATTTGGTCTTAAAATGAAACCTCAGGTAAATATTCTTTTAAGTATCTTTAAATATTGCAAAACATTGTTTGCATAAAAAGGATTCCAAAGTTTCATGTGGTCGAGGGGACGGGTGGAGAACTCGCTGGATGCAGGGAGATTATACATACCTGACTGTTGTTGCTGTCAATTTCTATTATGTTCTGCTCGCGGCTTTTAGGTCTTGGTTTTGGCAACTTGGCTGGTGACTTCATTCAGGGTCTTAGTTACATTTTATAATTGGGAAATGGGCAGGCAGATCAAATCAAAAACCAAGTTGGCCCCTGCAGATATTTTGGGTTTTAGTTCCCAGAACCATGGTTATTTTTAAGGGTGTATCATCCCAAATAACAGGACCAAATGTTCCTTGTTAACTAGGCCTTGGATATTTTCAGGAAATTCAGAATTCACAGGCCATGCCATGCTAAGCATTACCCCCTTTACTGGTGAATGTGTGATACCTCAAACTTTTCCTGGGCAGTGGAGGAGAAAGTAGTATTGTACATGGTGACATTTTGTCCTTGGAAACCAGTGACCTGCTTCTAAACCTCAGTTTTAGACAATTGAATCTTTTCACTCTCCCTCATCTTTTAGCAAGAGAGAGTGACAGAGGCTGGAGTAATCTGTGATGTAACACTGTACTTCAGAAATGTATCAAGGGTTGTGGGGGTGGGACATATTTATGGCAGCCACAGACTCTGGCTGGCTACCAAGACTAGCCAAAATGTATTTATATTGCAAAATTATAATGTGTCCTTGATGCTGAAATGGCACAGATTCTTTGTTAGACAGAGCCCATTCCAAGATAAAACTAAGATCATTAAACTAGAGATTTGTTTCTAATTCCACTTGCACTACTATATAATACAGCTTTTAATTTTAGACACGTTTCTTTGTCAGTAGCTTGAATTGCTACAGCTGCACATAATAGTGTTGGCTGTTCCTTTTCCATAGGGAGCGTAACACTACCCTCCATCTTCAGACATATTACAATATTACTATAAAACATGTAGGCTGTGTTTGTGCAAAGAATTAGTGAGCTCATGCAGTTGTCAGACGTAAGCTTTCTCATTTGTATTTATCTGCTGCCTTTTATCAGGTGCTCATTAATGAGTGAAGAATCAAAAGATTGGGACAGTGGCCAAGAAGCAATGGAGAATAAAAGTTTGGAAACTTCCCCATCAGACCTAAAGTTAGTGGCCCATCCAAGAGCAAAGAGTAAAGTGTGGAAGTATTTTGGCTTTGATACCAATGCAGAAGGATGCATATTACAATGGAAGAAAATCTACTGCCGCATTTGCATGGCTCAGATTGCTTATTCGGGAAATACATCCAACCTCTCTTACCACCTTGAAAAGAACCATCCGGATGAATTTTGTGAATTTGTGAAAAGCAATACTGAACAAATGAGGGAGGCCTTTGCAACGGCCTTTTCAAAACTGAAACCAGAATCATCTCAGCAGGTTGTTCAAGACACCTTGATTATGAAGACCGGACACAGTTATGAGAATAAAAAGCAGCAGGAACTGACATCAGCTGTGGTCAGCTTAATATGTGAGGGTTTATATCCTCCTTCCATTATAGATGAGCCCACCTTCAGAAATCTTCTCAGAGTAGCTGACCCCAGGTATGAACTTCCTTGCAGAAAGTATTTCTGCGCAAAAGCAATACCTGCAAAATACATTGCTGTTAGGGAAAATGTGTTGAAAGAGCTGACTGAAATCCTGTGGTGTGGCATATCTGTTGATATGTGGAAGAGTGAGAACCAGAATAGATCCTATGTAACGCTGTCAGCTCATTTTCTCAGTAACGGCTCTTCCAGCTTCCTGGCTGTTAATTCTCGTTGTTTAAAAACATTTGAAGTGCCTGAGGAAAATACTGCAGAAACGATTACAAGGGTCCTTTATGAGATATTCATTGGTTGGGGGATCAATGCGAAAGTTTTTGGTGCAACAACAAATCATGGGAAAGACATAGTCAAAGCTTGCTCCCTTCTGGACATTCCAGTGCAGATGCCTTGCTTAGGGCAGATTTTTAATGTGGGAATACAACAGGCTTTTCAGCTTCCCAAGTTGCACGGCGTTCTGTCCAGATGTCGAAAGCTGGTGGAATATTTTCAGCAGTCTTCCGTAGCCATGTATATGTTGGGTGAGAAACAGAAGCAGCAGAACGCTTTGCGTTGCATGCTTGTGAGTGATCGCGTTTCCTGGTGGGGCAGCACACTAGCCATGTTGCAACGTCTTAAAGAGCAACAGTTTTCTATTGCTGCAGTGCTTGTGGAAGACAGCAATAACCATCACCTCATGTTGGAAGCAAGCGAATGGAATACAATTGAAGGCTTGGTGGACTTGTTGCAGCCCTTTAAGCAAGTTGCTGAGATGCTGTCGGCTTCCAAGTATCCAACCATCAGCATGGTGAAGCCCCTCCTTCACATGCTGTTGAATACAACATTGACGATAAAAGAAAATGACTTGAAAGAAATCAGTATGGCCAAAGAGGTGATCGCCAAGGAATTGTCTGCCACCTACCAGCATACACCTGAGATAGACATGTTTCTCAATGTTGCAACTTTCTTAGACCCAAGGTATAAGAAGTTGCCCTTTCTTTCAGCATTTGAGAGACAGCAAGTTGAAAACAGAGTGATAGAAGAGGCAAAAGGTCTCCTAGAGAAAGTAAAAGACAGCACACTGAGGCCAGAAGAGCAGTTTTTTGCAATGTCTGAAGAGCCTCCAGGGAAAAAGCTGGCCGTTTCTTCCACCCCTCCTCCTGCCAGTACCATCAATAACATGCTTGCGGAAATCTTTTGCCAGACAGGAGGTGCGGAAGACCAAGAGGAATGGCATGCTCAGGTTATAGAGGAGTTGAGCAACTTCAAGTCACAGAAAGTCCTTGGACTAAACGAAGATCCACTTAAGTGGTGGTCTGACAGGCTCGCCTTGTTCCCTGTTTTGCCCAAGGTGCTTCAGAAATACTGGTGCATTGTGGCTACAAGAGTCTTCCCAGAGCGTCTCTTTGGTTCTTCTGCTAATGTCGTCAGTGCTAAAAGGAATCGTTTAGCTCCAGCTCATGTAGATGAGCAGATCTTTTTGTACGAGAACACACACAGTGTGTCCGAAGCTGAGCTGGATGAAGAAGATGAAGGGGAATGGGGCTTGGAACAGGAGCATATTATAAATTTGAGCGAAACAGCAAGTGTAAACAGCACTTTCTTTAATATGCGAGACAGTTGCTTTATATAGAAGGAACAGTTCATGGTATATTTTCAGAATCTGAACACAACACCCTACACAATCCAACACAAACTCGTTGTCATGATGGAAACACTGTAAATGCTTAATGTTTGTTACACGCGATTGTATGTGTACACATGTGTATGTATATGTACGTGTGGCTCTTGTCCCCATGAGTACAGGCCCAGATAGCTGGAATACATTTCAGAGTCATTAATGAAACACACCAATTCAGGCAAAATTTTAGACACGTACATTGCCCTCTTTGGTTTTGGAGTAGAACTTGCAGTTATTCAGCTCTTTTTGTGCTGTGAAGAACCAATCAATCAAGTCCTTAAATAGTGCAAGTGAAATAAATGGCTTTGCAAAGCCTATTTGATAATAGACATTAAATTTTTCAGAGTTTTGGTTTAAATGTTTCAGTTTTTAAAATGTATTTAAAGCCTTTAATAGGCAGATTATAAATGATTATGATACAAAGCCCCAATTTTTACTGGCTGGCTTGTATGTCACTTTCCCCAATAGTTTTGCTCCTAAGCTGATATCAACATATGGCCTGCAATACGTCAGTGTTAGTGTTGACAGCTCTTGTTTGTGTGTTTATTTATTTATTTATCTATCTATCTGTTCATTAATATTACTCTTTGGGATGTGGTAGAGTCCTCCTATCTGAGCATGTCACCCTCTACAGATCATTGTCAGAAGGCAGAATAAAAAGATTCCAATATTTGTTGTCAGGAAGTGTAAGGCGAGTGGCACTATTGATTTCAACTGTGCAAAAATTGTACACCATGAATTGGTGCTTGTTATCAATAATAATGTGCCCTCAGGTCAATTCTGTCTTACGGCAACCCTTTTCAGGATTTTCCAGGTAGAGAATACTCAGAAGAGATTTGCCATTCCCTTCTTCTGGGACTGGCCACTTTTCCATTGTTCGACTGGCCACTTTTCCAATACCAAACAGGCTGGCTCTACTTGCAGGAGGCACAGTGGAGAATCAAATTCCTAACCTCTGTCTCCAGAACCAAATACCTAACCTGAGCTATTCAGTGCTCATTACAGAGTTCTCGCAGCCTTACTTATGAGTTTAATCCGTTCCGAATGCATGCTCATAAGTTGAACAACTCGTAAGTAGAGCAGCCATATTTAAAAAATACAAAAATAAATTTAAAAATCAGAAAAAAATGTAAGTAGAGCAGACCGCATCTAAAATTTGTAAGGCAGCAGTTATAACACCAACGGTTTTCCGCTCTTAAGTCGAATCGCTTATAAGTAGAGCCCGTCGTAAGTAGAGGTACCACTGTAGGAACAGTGGAACAGATGCATGGAATTAGGTAAATAGTTCATTTGATGTTTCACTTTTCATGTAAGAAGAAATTTGTAGACTGTATTGACACATATTGGCTGCAACAAACAAATTCTGTCTAATCTAGTGTCATTGCTGTCATTGATCTTAAGCTGGTTTACTTATTTCCCTAGTCTTTGAAATTTATTTAAATTATATACCCTTAATAGGCAATGTTAGACTTCATAGAACTTTAGATAAGCCACTTTCATCAGGAGCCATGTGACCTGGCACATTTGAAAGGGGGTCACAGACAGGGAACAGTTCTTTCCACTCCACCTTATAAGGTTTGTTATGTGACTTATCCAATCTTGTTTGGCCTACATTTTATATTGTGTTTATGGTCATGCTTCCCTTCTCCCCCCCCCCAAAAAAAAAAGATTGAGAGTGGCTACTTTAAACATCTAATTCTGAAGTTTTAAACCAATATATATATATATTTGTTCATCTGTCTTTGGGGTGGTGGTAATCTGTTCCTGATCCCATTCTCAAACAGGGTAAAGTTCTTTACATCCCCAAATTTGGAAACACTCTTCTGTAATTCTTCCTGCTGAAATACTGGAAGGATTCTCCCCTTGAACCTGCCTCCAATATTTTGGAGCTATATTTTCAGCTTTAATATTAGTTCCTTCCTGGTGAAGACATTGGCCTGATTCAGCAGGACTGCCATGCCACAGTTTTTCTCCTTACCAAAATAGACTAATACACATACCCCTTGTTCTTCCCACACCTTTGATTGCACATAATTGAAGTCTTCCTCTTTTTTTTAAAAAAATGCAACACAATTTCCTATTCTTTTTCTGAATTGAGGAAATGGATATGATGTGGCTTATAAAGAAGTGGGAGGTTTAAATTCTATTAGGTTTATAAAGAAGGGAAAGGAAATGAGAAACGAGACTAAGGATTTTTGAGTGGCACATTTTTATAATCATAGCTAAATGTCATGTCTTAGTTGAATTAATGCTTTCTCCTTTTTGTACCTATTAATGACCCTTAAGTTGTTTCTATTAAGTATCAGACAAAATACTTTGGCTTATTTAGAGGAAGGTATGACATGTCAGAGGGATGCTCTGTGATCATAAATGCTTGTTATTCCTGCCTTTTTTGTTTTTTATCAACATGTTGAAAATGTTTTGTAATATTCCTAATTTACTGAACAAAACTGAGATTCTGTGTGCTGATATGTGACAACTTCATTATGTACAGCTAGCTCTTGGGGGCAGTTCCTGATGATGCTGTTAAATCTCTTCATTTTACTTGGTTCCATAATTTTTTTTTACATATGTTGAAGAACAGGTGCACACCTCAATACTTGTTTATTTTTTAATGTAGCATATGTATGGGTAAGAAGACATCCAGTGTTCTGTGTCAGTTAATGTTTAAGAAGAGGTACCATGTTAGTCTGTACTTGCCTGTCACAAAAAACACAAAATAATAATAATAATAATAAAAACATTGTGGCATCTTAAAGGCTAACTGCTATAATCTCTGTAGCTCACATTAAAACAGTGGTTCCCACTCTGGGGGTCGGGACCCCTTTGGGGGTCAAACAACCATTTCACAGGGGATGCCATGAGCTAGTGAAGAAAAAGGTTTGGGTCTGGAGGAGGAGGGAGAGGAAGGGGGGGAAGAGTGAGTTACAGCTCGATAGGATGGAGGGGATGTCAGTCAATGGCACCAGAGGCTGCGATTGGCTGAGGGTGCTTGTAGACTAGAGGGACGTTCTTTATGGCACCTGTGGCAGTGGCCAGCCAAAGGGTGCTTGTGGCCTCTTCCAAGCAGGGCAAGAAGTCACCACAACATGAGGAACTGTATTAAAGGGTTACAGCATTAGGAAGGTTGAGAACCACTACATTAAAACATAAGTCTTTAAGGTGCATTTTTGTTTTGGTTTTGCCATGTTTGCCAGTTTAACATCACAAAAATCAATAGATAATCAGCTCATAAAAGAAATGGCTTATGCAAATATATAGAATTGGAAATTTCAACCATTTATAGTGCTCACTAACATCTACTAGAGAGAATTCTGAGACAGAGTTACAACTTCTGCTTGTTTTGAAAGTATAATATTCCTAGACAAATAGTTGACAAACGTCTCTCTAACGATTCTGATCTCCAGAGGAAACATGTTCCTATTTCTAAACAGTTTTGATGAATAATCAGTTCCTTAAAAAAATATTTCCAGTACATCCCTTCTTTAGAGTATATCCCTGAGTTTTTGTTTGTCAGAGGAGAATTGACTATTTTGTGAGAAAAGTAGATACTGGAAGAGTTGTTTCCTATGATACATGCACTCATGTACATGCACACATATAGATGACAATGAACCTCCATGCTCTGGAGCACCATAAAAAATGAGTATGATCAGTATGGAAATAAGCAACTTGCTTTTAAACTACCATGAAAGTATTTAGTACTCTTTGAATTTCTCATTAACATAAGCTTCCTTATAGAGCAACCATATGCAGAACATTCCTGGGCGGAATCTGCTGACTTGACTCACGTAGTGCAGGCGTTGTTCAATGATGTTGGAAGGATCCTTTATACAGAAGGGTTTTTATGAACTGATCAAAAGCAATAAATGTTTTAAACTATCTCATCAGCCATTTATTGTGTACTATTCCGTGATTCTTACCTGGTATAGTTTTAAGCAGCTGAAGGCAGAAAGAAAGCACATGATAAAATAATGATCTGCTTTGGTTTAAGGGTGCAATCACCTGAAACAGGGTGCAACTTGTAACTGAAATTTAAGTTCAAACTAAATAAAATTTTTTAAAAATATAAAAAAAATATTAAGTTATATTTACACATCTGTAAATTGTATTTATTTCACTAGAGCTAAGCAATCAACCTTTTATTGCTAATTCCTCTCTCTTCAGTAACTAAAATACTATATCAAATAATTGGCCAAGTGTTTCTGTATTCCATATTCTGACTGTGAAGCCTATCAGATCTGTGGTTGAACTGCAAATGTCTTTCCCTGTGACTAACTCTGTAGCGGGCACTTGGTGTAATCGAATATCAGCAAGCTTTCTTACGCTGTCTGCTAATTCTTGTAGCACCTTATGGTTTTCACTTGAAACCTGTTGCTCAGCTTTCTAAGATCAGTTAACTGGGAACGCTAGAGGACAGACCTAGGATCTTCTATACACAAAGCATGTGTTCTCCTATTTAGCTGTCTTTCTCCAGAAGTTATAGACCCATTGACATTCTTACCAACCATGATCTCTCTATTTTGATGTCATGTATACATTATTGCTGTACAGTATTCTCTCTCTCTCTCTCTCCCTCTCCCCCCTCTCTTATTATGCCTGAGAAAGGGGACTTGTCCACAAAAGATCTCATTAAAATACAGTGGTACCTCGGTTTATTTAACACATTCCCTGGGACGTTTTGTAAAATTTAAAAAATTGTAAACCAAAGTGTATTTTCCCATAGGAATGCATTGAAAACTAATTAATCCGTTCCGAAGCTCAGAAAAAAGTGAGAAAATCTTTTATCTGTTCGAAATTCTTTATAAAGTGCACTTTAAAGACATGTACAGCGTAAACACACACAATGTGGAACACACAGGCATGGAAACAGCGAAGCGATGCTCAACTCCCCCATGCAATGCAATGCAATGCAATGCAATGCAATGCAGAATGCCCAGTAAAAGGCATGGAAACAACAAAGCTCAGCTCCCTACCTCAGAGTCATCTGAGTCATCCACTTGGGCTTGGGCTGCACGGTGAGAGCCAATTTTAGTTATAATAGTTACTTAGCTTGAAAGAGAGCAGGGAAATGTTGCATTTTGAAGTGTGATTGGTTCGGTTAGGGGCAGGAAATCTGTTGAAGAAAAACCAAGGTTTGGCATTATCCCTCCCCCTGGCAATGGTGTTTATTTTGTAACCCCAAAATTTTGTAACCTGGGGCATTTGTATCTCAGGGTACCACTGTATAAAGGTTAGTCTTTAAGGTGCCACTATGTAGTTGTCTTTCTATAGGGTTTTTATTTTTATTTTGTTATCTATAATTCCCAGAGTTGTACATTGCAAGCTGATCTGTACCTGCTTCCAAAACTAGTTTGTCTTACCTTTTCTTCTGTTAAGCAAATTCGTAAACACGTTTTATTTCAAAATCAGCTGTCCTGATGGTTCGGGCAAGGGTTCCATTTTATTGACAAGAAGGGGCCCTGCTAATAACCTTTATCCTGTTCAGGTGTTTTCCCAGTCCCATCCTTCTTATGTTGAAAGGGATGTAGGCTAATCAAAATGTTATCATCCTGAGTAACACTAGAATATTGTGAAAATCAGACAAATAAAACAGGCACAAGCATAGAACTATGTACAATAGTACCTCTACTTACGAGTTCAATCTCTTCCGAATGCATGCTCTTAAGTCAAACAAAGTAGAGCAGCCCTATCTAAAAAATAAAAAATGAATAAAAAATGTAAGTAGAGCAGAACGCATCTAAAATTTGTAAGGCAGCAGTTAAAATGCCCATTGTTTTTCGCTCTTAAGTCGAGCCACTCATAAATTAGAGGTACCACTGTACACAAATGCTCTCCTCTCCTCCTTGGGAAGCAGTTAGCATACCAGTGGATCTCCATAACCAGGGAAGGATGGAGTTGCCTTCATGCCAGTAAAATGCAATTAGAACATTAATGTTAGTAGATATTCACAATTTCCTTACCCGCCTCAATTGGAAACATAAGTGTATATGTACACACAAGAAACCATCAGTCTTAAACCATGTAGAAGAAAGGGGAATATTAACCACTGAATTGGTTTTTGAAGTTAACTTTGCAGCTGACCAGACTAGGGAGTGTCCATCTGATTCCTTTCACTGCCAGAATATCTTTATATAGCAGAACACAATGAGTGTTATTCTCTGTCCTATCTGCTAGGCCTAGAGGCCCTCAGACTGTAGGGTGGAATTGTTGGAGAAAGCCCTTTTGCAAATATGGGGATACTGCAAGGAAAAACCATGACTGAGAAAGTCCAGTGGAAGTGCAAAACTGGATTTTGCCTATTAGCAGAATGTAAATCCTCTTCATTTTTGCCAAGGTTGCATCAACAGGGGTACTGTTGGTAGAAGTACAAGGTTCCTAGAATCAGTGGGCTGTGGATTGCACGATGTACGTTTGGACTTCTTTCAGCTAGTCTACCATTGAAACAGGTAGCAAGTCTCTGGCCTCATATTCAGATAACCTGGTGTACTCTAGTTCTATCCCAACAAAAATGGGTATTGTAAAGGTTGTTGTCCCCACATCATTTCCATATGGTGTCATTGCTGTACGTCTCTGGCTTTGAATTTTTTTTGTTATGCAAGATAAAATTATAGATGTCAAATAGCATTTTGTGTGTGGCCTGTTATTTAATAAATCCTGGGGGGGGGGGAACTTAATCATAATTTCAGTTTAGAAGGAAACTTTCAGTTTGTGTGTTCTTCAGATTTACTGATTTCAAACTATGGTGGAACAGAAATGTGTTTCATTGACAATTTTGTTCCCTTTATAGAATGGGAGGGGCAAAGCTGTGTCCTCCCAATATAATGGGACAGAATTTGCCAGCAGTTTTCATCATTCGTTCTGCATAGGGTTGATAATTGTTGCAGTTGAATAACATGCGGAGAGCTGCCTTTTGTCTGTGCCCAATCCAGTTATTACTGCACATAATCTGATTGTGATGTGGTTCTCCAAGCGGGAGTCACCCCATGTTTTTCTTCTGAATGCAAACTTGCTTGCACCGATTTCTCTGTTAAATATGCAGTCATCTTGGAGGCAGTATGCAAAGTGTCTTTCCTACATGGTGGCACCAACTTCTGTTCCAGATTTTCTTCCCATATGGATACTGTTTTCCTCCGTGAAGAAAGTGATGTATCAGAAATAGTTCTTAGTTAGAGACTTGTGTGGCTCAGTCATAGGGAAAGGTCTGTGGTTAATGGGCAGAATCAAAGTATCATCAGGTAAGGCCATTGAGTCCAAGGGATATCTGCCAGGTACTTGTCGGAATTTCTCTTGAATGCTTCTAGTATTGGAGGACCCAGTTAATTGTGTCATTGCCGTACTGCTCTAACAGGAAGTTTTTCCTGATGTTCAGCTGAAATCTGACTTCCTGTAAATTGACCCCTCCAGGACCAATCTTCTATATGTCACTTTTGGGGGCATGCAAGGATGATGCATTCACTTTAGCCTTACTTTCAGGTTCCATATAGACCAGTGATGGCGAACCTTTTAGAGACTGAGTGCCCAAACTGTAATTCAAAACCCACTATTTTTTTCACAAAGTGCCAATACAGCAATTTAACCTGAATACAGGTGGCTGTGAAGGGGCGATGTCAGGTGCCCACAGAAAGGGCTCTGAGTGCCACCTTTGGCACCCGTGCCATAGGTTTGCCAACACTGATATAGACAGTTGCGCTGCTGGCGTAGGAACTCTGTGCTTGACTGAAGTAGCTTTGGCCTGCCCAGCATGGCTCTTCATATGTTCACCTTTCCACTGTTTCTTTGAGATGTCATTTAAGCCATTTAGCATATATAATTACTTAAATGATCGTAAAGAGAGCACTTGAATCAAACCATGGTTTATAGCACGTTTGCAGGCAAATGGAATCGAGAAAGCATGCTATGCAGTACAGGCAAAACAGAAGCTCCGTGTGAATTGGAAACAGATCTAAGGTTTGGGAAAAGAAGAGAAGAATTCAGTGTAACAGAAACTAGAATGATACATTTTGTCTTTCTGTTGAGCTGTTAAAAATGGGTTGAAAAGCAAGCTCTATGTCAGTAGCAGGCCAGCAGTAGGTCTCCAGAAATGGCTGGCGTTCCACACTACTCTTTGTGCTGGGTGAAGCTGCTGCGAAATGTGGTTCAGATACCGTACTACTGTGTTTATCCTTTCATAACCTCGGAAAGCTTGGGCCTTCTATATTTTAAGTAGAGTCAACAGAAAACAACAGGTTAAGAAGTATTTGGGCTAGAGACCTTTAGGTCATCTGAGCTGTACCGAGAACCAGAGGTCGGGCAACTCTGGCGGATGTACTGAAACTGGCAAAGTACAACAGGCCTTTCAGAAGGCTGTTCTGCATGATTGTTTAGCCGATTATGGGGGCAGAAAATAGTTCAAGTGTCTGACGATTTCTGCTTGATCAATATATGTTAAAGGTATACAGTAATCCCCCACTTATTGCAGGATCTGACCCGACCAGTGATAAAGGAAAATCTGTGACATGACGATGCTGGGTTGGGTCAGCGTGGGCCTCTGATGGCCTTCCCAGGCCTGTTGAAGGCCCCAGAAGTGGATTTGGGCGACCTGGAAGGTACTTCCAGTTTTCAGAAGTTACTTCTGGTTCACCCAAAACCATTGCTGGGGCCTCCAATAGGCCTGGGAAACCTGTCAGAGTCCCACTTGGGGCAGCACCAGGCCTAGGGTAAGTGCAGGAGGCCTCAAACAGGCCCAGGAAGCTTGCCCAGGGGCCCTTACCTTCATATACTGCAGTCCCACGATATACCGGGACTGCAGTATATGAACCGCGAAATGGCGGGGGATGACTGTAATCCTCTACTGTGAAAGATACATTAGTAGCAATCGGCTGAAGCTAGAATTTGATATTTATGGGTACAGGTGACTTTTTTTTTGTCCTTGCTCTGATAAAATTCATTGTTTCTGGGCAGTAGCCTCGGGACAACATGTAAAGCAGCTTTACTGTGTAAAAGTTGAATAGGTTCATTAATCTTTTAGAAACTAATAGTGCTTACAAATCATGAGTAAAGAATTGTTTAAAAGAAAAATCACAGTAGTGGCCCTTAAATACAAGTGAGTCACATATCAAACATTCTGACACAAAGGCTTCAGAATTTGATGGTGTATAAAGATAACACCTGCTGCGACAGTGTCTGTGACCTACTTGATTGGCTCCTCAGCAGTTCCAGATTTCACACTGTCCTGATTGTAATTGCTAGGGGTAGAGCAAGTTATAATATGCTGAAAATTGACCCATTTTACCAGTTTTAGGGACAATCCTGGTCAATTAATTTTACAAAAAAAAAAGCTGTTGACATTCTCTTCTGCTTTCTGAAGGAAGGCAACATTTCATTGGTACGGTGAAGTTCTGAGCAGCGGTTTAAAGATAATTTAAAGTAGTCTGACCTCATTAAAGCTTATTACAGGAATTGCTGGCAACATTATCATGTGTATTTTAAACCTTATTCTGAAGCTGGAGCGCTGAAGGTACTCTGATGTTTTCAGGCTGGGATAGAGAGTTTGGTAGCACTCCTCACTGCCAATTCAATCCTTCTTTTATCAGAGGAGGAACATTCATCCATTTTTAAAAACATAAGTGGAAAGAGGGAAGTATGAAAAAGGGATGGTCACCAGCCCTTCTCATACTTCCCTCTTTCCAGAAAAATAAAAACAGCAGGCAATGCAACTTCTGGAAGCCTCCTGGAGTTGAGATTCAGCTTTTAACTAAATATAACAAGTACAACAAAAGAGGTGTGAGCCTTCAAAATGAATAAATGCATTTCAGAGTGAAGCTTCATGGGTTTCAATTCACAAATGCCCACATGGAATTTTTATATTCTCCTGCCTGCCCTATCTTCATTCCTACACCATATTTTTTTCCCGGAGAGGGGCTCACACTGGCAGTTAGTTTTTAAGGTGCAGCATTGTTTATTTCAGATATTGTTCCATATGGTGATACAAGATAAGCCTCCCAGAAAAAACTACCCCCCTCTCTGTGTGTTGAGCAGAAAAAAATGATACAAGATAAACCTTCCAGAAAAACTAGCCCCCCCCCCTCTCTCTCTCTCTCTCTGTGTGTGTGTGTGTGTGTGTGTGTGTAGCAGAAAAAAATTGGCCCTGGCTGTATCAAAACTGCCTAACTTATTTTGGCAAAGCAAAAAAGTAAATCTCAGATCAGCTTCTACACAGTTTCTTGTAATGTTGAGACTCATATGCTCCTGAGATAATACAGGACCAATGTAGGATTCCTTTGCTTGTCCTACCTTCTGTCTGCAGTAGGTAGTAAGCCTGCACAACTTGGCTAAAATTGTTACATGTGTCTTAAGGCATTATCCTCTGTTCTCAGTATTCTAGCTTTGTGCAGACAGGTTAGACAGGAGGATAGAATCTTACACATACTGTATCTGGTCTTAAATTGGCAAGGTATGTTGATTTTATTATCTCTGATTTTGCAGCAGAGAAATTTCAAATGATTAGAAAGACCTTATGTTTGGCTTGAATATCTTATACAAGGCTGATTTTGATATGCCAGAAATCATGCTTGAGAGTTATTCTAGAGTGGTTTTCTGATCTTTTGTGCTATGATGCAATGCAACCAATTGTATCCATTGCTTTACAATAGAAGAGGTTTGTTTGACTTTACAAAGATACCTCCCAGCTGTTTTCTCTTGACTTCTTTCATCCTTGCCTTCAAAGGCGACAAAACCTCTTACTCTGTAAGGTGTTCTAGAGTCTTTGTTGTTTTGGGGCAACAGGCTTACACAACTACTCCCCCTTGAAATGTCATGGTTTTTAACCAAGGAGATTGCAAATAAATTGCATGTTGGTTGCCGTCTTTGAGGCAGGCCATGGTTTTCAAAATCCTATTTTCTTTTATTTACCTTACTTAAAACGTTTAGAAATATTGAGTACCTTTAAGAAACGGGACAGAAAACACTGTGACAATTTAGAAAACTAACTACTGTACTTTAGTGTGAACTTTTGTGGATGAAGTGATCAAATACAGTTCCTCAGACCTCCAAAGAGCACATGATTAAGTTGACTTGTCCCACAAAAGTTCACATTAAAATATAGCAGTTAGTCTTTAAAGTGCCACAGTGTTTTTGTTTGGGGGGGTGTTTTTGGTTTGGTTGGGTTTTTTGTGTGATGCTTGTTCAGACTAACATGACTATTTCTTTGAAAACTTCAAGAAATCAGAAGCACCTGATTTCTGTTGGTATGTTTTTGTTGTACAAATCATTCTGGTTCTAAATTGGTAAGTGTCTACTGCTTATCATGGTATTGCTTTGCCGGAACTAACCTTGGACTTAATTCAAAGATATATTTTGTGGGAGCAGCATGGAAAAGTTACAGGTCAGACAGGGTGGAAAAGTTGTTGAGTTAGGAGAAGTGGCATGGAGTGTTGGTTGGTTGGTTGGTTGCATTTTTATCCCACCCATCTGGCCAAAAGTTATCCGGTTCTCCTACCCTCTTTCTTGTGTGGCCAAAAGAAGAGTTTTCCAGAGCACTGGTTTGTTTTACTGAACCGAGTTGAAAAACCACCACACCACATAGTCATTGTGGTTATTCTGCTTATCTGTGTGAAACATAGGCTACATCTTCTTCCTATTTATGAGCACCAGAGCATTACTTCTGGGCTAGTTTTCTTATTTATTCTGAACACATTTTGAATTCTTTCCAAATAAACATATAATACTCTCAGTATAGTTTCACTAGTTTCATTGTTTACTTATTTTCAAAAAAAGTTCATTGACATAAACTGTTCCTCCAGGTATGTTGTACTTGTAAGAAGAAACGAGAGGTTTCAGACAAATTGGCTATTGTACTCTTTAAAATTAATAATTTTACATTTTACAGAGCAATCAAGCTAACAGTGTGACTAAGTCCTAGTCAGGGCCAAAGGATTTGCGTAATTGCAACTATGTTGTTTTGTTGGATTTTTATTTGAACTTTGGTCACAAGGCCGTATCTAATTGCTTGAGAGAAAGCTTAGTGGGAATTGTCTCCGTGCTGTAGACAAATACAGGACTACATAGTTAATTACAGCAATTGCTAACTGGATAGCACTAGATATGAACAATTCATTTTACAGCCATTAGTTTAACTAAAATTTTTACAGAAAGAAGTTGTGTAAATAGGAGTTGTGCTCCATTTGTTGATTGAACTGTTAATTGTAGCAAGCCCAGCATGTTGAAATAACTAATAAAAAGAACTAAAAATTACCCTGTGTTCAGATGCATTCTTCAAAGTATATAATTTTAAAATAGAATATCAGGTTGTAGAACAACTAAATCTAGACATTTAGGAAATGTTTTTACATTCTTACATTTCTATTCCTCCTTTTGACCCAGGAAAATAAGGACAATTAAATAGGCTTGCTTTTTATTATTCTCACTTTATCTGAGAAAGGTTAAGCTGCTCAACTGATATAATAGTTTGGTGAGAACATCAGCCATGAACACGTTCAAACCCAGCTTTCTGGCTATGTCACATAGGGGCTTTTAACATTTTTTGGATGAGACAAGTTTATCTGATGTTTTCCAGTCTGGTTTCAGTCTGGTTTGGGACATAATTTTTTCATCATCTTAACCAATGTATATACCTGGAAGGGTGTGGAAGTAGGTTCTTCTTTTCTACTTAGCAGCTTTTTGCACCATCAGCCATGCTAATTTTTTCTAGGCCAGCCCTGCCCAACAGGTAGACCGCAGGCAACTGGTAGCCTGTGAAGGGTTCAAAAGTAGCCCGCCAGCCATCAATTTAAAAAAGTGAGGGGATAAGTTCTCCACCCCTCCCTACCCCATCCCAAGGACCACCACTGCCCCAGCAAAGTTCTGGGTCTGCCAGCCCACTGTCTCAGCTGAGCAGGGCAGCTCAAGGGCTATGGTGCAGTCCCCTGCCCCCCCCCCACTGGCCGAATGATCGAGTGGGTACAAGGGAAGTGTGTGCATGGTCAGCCTTCCCATAGGAATGCATTGAAAATCAATTAATCTGTTCCAGTGGGAACGGATTTCAATGCATTCCTATGGGAAACCACTGCTCTAACTTACATTTGTTTTTTGTTTTTTTAACTTATTAGCATGTGCTTGGAATGGATAAAATTCGTAAGTAGAAGCATTAATGTAGTAGCCCTCAGGCACTTTGGGCCACAAAAAGTAGACCTCAGTCTGTTCAAAGTTGGACAGCCCTGTTCTAGACATTCTCTCCATATTGGGAGTTGGAGGAATAGTAATTTCAATGATGCCATTTCATGTGGGGCAACTGTTACTTGGCTTTCACTGGCATTTACGCTTTGAAGTTAAGCCTTTTCTCCAATGTTCTTCACCACATCTACATGAAATCACCGGAAGTTATTTGAGATACTGAGGCAATGTCTTCTGCTGATGGCACCCAACATTTCTTCCTTCCTTCCTTCCTTCCTTCCTTCCTTCCTTCCTTCCTTCCTTCCTTCCTTTCTTCTGAATGTGTTGTGTGGGTAAGCATTAAATCTATTTTTCAAATTGGTGATGGATAGAATGAGAGAGTCAGTAAATGGCAATCAGTGTGGTAGTAATGAGAGAGATTCTACCAGTAACAAGCACATTCGTTCAGCGAGCTAGTGCCAATCCTCTTCAAGAATCAGATTTAGTGGTGCTCCTTGATCCAGTTTTGTCACCCTAGTTTTAAACAGCCACAGTGCTACATATAGTACAGATTGGTGCAGAATTTTCTTAATGACGTACTATCTGTCAATGGCCATGTCGTTCTGCAAGAAGTAAATGTCATCTGCTATCTCCTAGAAATCCTACCTGCCGTAGATTATCCGTCTTTGGCCTTTGGCATGCTTTGGGCAAATGGCACTGCTTTTATACTGCACCATATTGATTAAAGAAGTCTGTGCAGTTTACAAGTAATTATAAAAGCTACAAATGCCACACCCCCCCCCAGCAAACTGGTACTCAGTCTACCAACCTTGGAAGGATGGAAGGATGTGTGAGCCTTCAGCCAGTTATCTGAGCTTATTGGGTTTGAATGCAAACCACAAGGCTGTTTTAACTTTGCTCTCTCAGTGCTTCTCCTACTAAATCAATTTTCCCTGCCCAGTTTATCACAGTAAAATGATAGACTATAATAGCAGGGTGCCTATAAAATGTACATTTAACAGTGAGATATTTTGTTTTGCCTTTATGATACTAGAATTCAGGTTCTTCATTTGTGGTGCTGAAACCTCAGATACAGATCCCACTGTCATGCTAGTAGTGCAGCAGTGTGTAGAAGCACATCATGCTATTGTTTAAAGGATTTCATTGGTACCTAGTTCCATCTCCAGATACAATTCAAAGACCTTATGTTAAAATGAAAATCTGAAAGATCACATCCCCTAGCATGAGTCTGAATGTGTCATTAGATTATTTTTGAAGGCCCACAACCTGAATTAAGGTTGTTGGTGATGAGAGGATGAGGTATTCTTGGTGTTGGTGCCCTATTTATAGAAAGCTGTTTCTATATTTACATTGGGTATTTTTTCCAGGGCCAGATGAAGAGGTAATTCTTCTGTTTGCCTAAGCTGTTAAAATTTGACTGTTGCAGCTATGTTAAAATTAAATTAATGGCTAATTTATGCATCATATTTATACATTCATAGTCATAATTTTACCCCTTACATCATCTGCTTTGGAAATATATTTAAAAGGTATAATATAAACTCTAAACCTAAGATAAATACAATATTCTGGCCTTATTCTAATTGTTAGTCTCAGCTAAAGTAAACACGCTAAATCAGTTCAGTTTTTGAGAGCAGAAATTTGCTTTAGGCCTTGATCTAGTAACTAGTTCTTCACCACATTGGTGTTATATAGGGAGAGTGGCTTCCCACGCAGCATGTTCTAAAATCATTGTGGCCACTGTGAACAGAATTGCCATATAAAGTTTGAAATTTCGGCTGTGATTATTCTGAACATCTGTAGCAAAATAGGCCTTAACCTGAAGAACATTTTTCTTTTCTTTTCAGTTTTTCCTCTTCAAAATGGGAATGTCGCCATAGTAACTGGAGGCGCTAAAGGAATTGGTTACCATACAGTGAAACATTTGGCAAGACTTGGCATGCACGTTATAATAGGTATTGCTGTTGTGCTTATATAAATTGCTTATTAATAATGTAGTTTAATTTCATATTGTCAGATCTGTTTGTATTTGACTTGCAGCAAGAAGGGGCCTGTTTGACTTGAGTCGCAGGCTTTGACTTACATCTCGGAGCCCTTTCGCAAGGCACCAGAATTGGGCGGCAGCCACAACCCAGCATCGCGGCTGCCACCTCCAAACTGCTCCTGCCTTCTTCACCTCCTCCGGCAGCGGCGGCTTCGGCGAGGCCAGCTCAGAGCACCTGGAGCTGGTCCTTGGCCTCACCGAAGCCGCCGCTGCTGCCGGAGGAGAAGAAGGGCCGGGAGCTCGGGGCTGGCCTCGCTGGTTAGACAGTCAGCTCAGTCTTGTAAAAAATCTGGCTGCAGAAGTCTGGTCCACAATGGAAGCATTTTAGTTGGGGAGCTGTAAAGTTGTGGGAACTTGGAACGTCAGGTTAAAAATCAGTAAAACTTAAATGTTAGACATTGTTGCTATGAAGATTAAAAAGTGGAGGCATATAATTTGTGGACTATAATTCCACTGCCTCCTCCTCTCTTTGAAGAGACATTACATTTACATCCCCAGAAGGAATCTCCTATCCCAGTCAAATTTGTGTTAAATTGCTGTTTTTGGGGGTCTTTTTCATCATCTGGAACGGATTAATCCACTTTCCCATTACTTTCTATGGGAAACGTTCGTTTGACTTAAGTCATGTTTGACTTAAGTCTAGACCACTGGAACGGATTAATGACGTAAGTCAAGGTTCCACTGTACTGTAATTACCGTACCAATAACATGTTTTTTTTCTCTAAAACCAGAGGGTAGTGGGGAATTGGCGTCTTCCAGAACTACAACCCCCAGCGTCCCTCCCATTGTTGAACCATCCCTCACAGCATCCCTCACACTAGCTGAGCTAGCCCAAGCTCATGGGAATAGTAGTCCAAGACCAGCTGGAGGATTGTACTTTGCCCACTACTCCTCTCAGTGAAAAGATGCAAAGCCATTTTGGTTTTTTGGACAAGAGGGGAGCCCTAGTTTAATGCACTCAGTATCCATGCTAGCATTTAATGCATTTGGTATCCAGGATTGCATAATAATACATGATGGTTCAGGGCTGAGGCAGACACTGAAGGCAGAATTCACCGCAGAGGAGGTGGGAGGGAGACACATCTGATTTTATGTTGTGTTCCTATGGCTAAGAGTTGGATAGAATACCTTTTGTACCAGAAGCCTGAAAGAAAGGAATTTCACAGGTTGCACGTGAAGGCAAGGAGGGGTAATTTTAAAAAAACCCTCCAAGCCCAAATGTGCGTGGTTGATAAGCAGTCATATATTTTGTCTTTCCTTCTCTTGGGGTGTGTGGCTTGGCGGTCCCATGTGGCTGCTTTCACATTGTGGAATACTAACATCTGGTTGGTCCCCCCTAGTAACAAGCAAAAAACTTTCCTTCTGGGGGAAGAAAGTTCATTTAGCCGGCAGGATGGCTGAATATCTGTTAGATGTCTGGCTCTGTAGTCAGAGGTTGAGAGTTTGATTCCCCACTGTGTCTGCTGGGAAAAGAGCCAGTCTAAGTATCAGTGGGCAAACAGTCTCAGAAGAAGGGTAAACAATTTCTGAGTATTCTCTAGGTAGAAAACCCTGAAAAGGTCACCATAAGTCAGAACTGACTTGACAGCACATTATTATTTATTTTCAGTTGATTTGGACACAAAAATGCTCTTATGGAATGTTGTGTATATATTTTGCTCCTACTGATCTGGTATATGTATTCCTTTAAATGAAAGTTTAAAATTTGATCATCTATTCAATTGGCTGTAAATATTATTTTAATTGTAATTTTAAACCTGCTTTAATATTGCTTTTGTGATTGTGAGCTGCCAATAAGAAAAGCACCATGTAACTCAAAGAAGCAAATATTTGATTTGCTACACCTTTCTGAGATTCTTCTTCAGTCTAGTTCTAGCATAAAGATTAACTATCACATTGAGTCAAACATGTGTGCGATAGAAGATATATTTTAGCACTTTATTCCTTTAAAATTGCACCCATATGGAATTTGTTGTACTGTAGTTTCTGTAATCATTAACATTGTCTGGATAAAATTAATATCATCAAGAGTTAAAGCAAGCAGCTGAAGGTTTTAATAAATATTCTTGCTTTATAACTGCTGATAGAAAGCAAGTAGGAGGGCCAGATGAAGATCTTACAGGGATTTTCATGGAGGATTTCCCCCCCTCTTCATATTGCTTTATCTAGTGCTGTGCATTTTAGGAGTAAGACAGATGACACACTAATTCCTTGCTGTAGAATATCATTTAGTGAGGAGATTTGATCTCATGCCTATAGCTTCTTTTAAACAGAGCTCCATGGACATGTCAGTTTTACTGGAGGGTCCGTTTGTTGATTCTGCATCTATTTCCAGATATTAGGATCAAACTGGATGTTTGTGCTGTACAACCACAGATGATACATATAAGAAAAACAAATCATGTTGTGTCCACCCACCCTCGTCCTGTACAGTATCTCCTAACTTTCTGGGTTTTTTTTCATGGCTGAAGCAAGGCGAATCAGCATGTCAGTGTGGAATGTTTACATGAGGCGTTCATAGCTGTGTCCAAGTTCATAGAATACAGAATGCAGATATTGGTGGAGTGCAGCTGCCATCAGGCCTGGTCAGCTTAGCTAATCATAAGGGATACTTGGTGTTAATAGTCCGGCTACATTTATTGGTATTATTTAAAATATTTTTATGCTGCCTTTCTCCTTAAAAATTAGGACCCAAAGCAGCTTATGTCATTAAAATGTGATATTTAAAGTTAAAAATGTTGAACATAGAAAGGTGGCTTACATCATTAAATGACAATATTTACAGCTGAAAACAGTAAGCATACCGATGCTGAAAAGGATTAAACAAATACCATTCTGATAAATGATTAACTAAAAACATGGCTCTAATCAGAAAGGCACAGCAAACCATTATATAAAAAAATCCCATTTGGGCAGCTAACCAGTCACGGAGGAAGAGCTTTCCTGAAGAAAAATGTCTGCCTGCTTATGGAAGGACAGTAAAGATGGGGCCAGCCTGGCTTCCCAGGGGAGGAACTTCCAAAGTCAGGGAGCAGCAACAGAGAAAGCCCTCTCCCATGTCCTATCAAGTGTACCTGTGAAGATAATGGGACCGAGATAAGGGCCTCTCCTGATCTTAACACCCAAGCAGGATCAAAATGAGAGAGGTGGTCCTTGAGATAGCTTGAACCCAAGATGTTTAGAGCTTTATACATTAGGACTATCACTTTGAATTCTGCCCAGAAATGGATGGGCAGCCAGTGGAGCTGCAGTAACCAGTGTCAATCAGGCATCTCGCTGCTGAGTTTTAGGGCCGCTGAAGTTTCCTAACAATTTCCTTGCTGTAGAATATCATTTAGTGAGATTTGATTTGACGCAGCACCACATAGAGTGCATTATAGTAATTCAGCTGGGATGTAATTGAGGCATGTATACCATGGCCAGAACAGACCTCTCCAGGAATGGTGCACTAGTTTTAATCGTGCAAATACACTCCTGGCTGCAGTTGAAACCTGGAAAGCAATCCTTCAGGCCCACCTCTGCTGTGGCTCTCACTCCCATCTGTCAGTGAGCAATGATGGGAAGCACCAGACCTTAAGTGTGAAGAGCCACCAGTGGCATACTGCAGATTTATGCATGAATTGGTGAGGAATGGATACTTGAAGGTGTAGGAAAAGAAAAGTGGTTTCAGAGTGGTAGTTTAGTCCACAAAATGAAACAAAAACAGGCAGATCAGACCACATCATGCTATATCTGAAGAATTAAGTTGTAATGTATGAAATCTCCCACTGAAATAAATCAATTAAGTATTCAAAGTGTGACAATACTTGTTTGTTTGGTTTTAGTTTTAGTTTAGGAAAAGGACAACTTCCCTTTTATCAAATTGCGGAGCAAGTAGTGCATTAACCTGTAAAACAAAGCTGAAGTTTCAGTCCAGCTTGTTAGAAGTCAATTATGGTTTAGGGCAGCTTTTTCTTGCACTTTGACAAATATTAAGTCTTTGTTAGATGCAGTTAAGCAGTATAAGTGGGGCTTTGCTCCAGATATCCTATTGCAATAATTTTGCTTCTTTGTCTTTCTCTGTTCTGGGCAGTATTTATTGTACATTAATAATTGGTGTGCAAACATAATTCATTCCAGAATCATGCTTGTAAGCCAAACCGCTCGTATATCAAAGCAAATTTCCCATTAAGAAATAATGGAAACTCAGGTGGTTCATTCTGGAGCCCAATAGACCACATACTGTACACACAAAATGCCAAAAAAAATCACAAAAGAAGTTGGCTAGAAGTCATCATCCATACCATATTTTAGGTACCTGTCTGCGGAATCCACTCTGCTTGGGACCAGCAACTGGATTTTACTTTGTTTGTAATGTGACAACAATTAAATGCAATTTGTAGCCATATACACACTTGACTACCTTCCCCATGACTAGAAATTGTTTGGAAAATAAGCAAGGATGTTGAAAACAACTTAAAATAAAAATATAATGAAAAATAAAACATAACCCCAACCTCCACTGTCCTTTGAAAAACGTCATGGGTGGTGCACCTCCTTTCCTCTCTCCTCCCTCTCCTTTGGAGGCTGTCTGAGACAGAATGTTCCAGACAATGAGCCACAATGCTGCAGGGAGAGAGAGAGAGAACCACCATTGGCTCCCTTGTGATCATGTGACCTGCTCCAGTGCTTGTAGTGCAAGTCATTGCTCATTGATCAAAGCAACATTTAGAAGAAATGTTTGCCCGTCTTGCAGAACACTCGCAGAACAAGGTTCTCATAAACCAAGGCTTTACTGTATTTATTACTAATACAGTATCTTTTTCTATATGGTCTTCCCTTGCCAGTTCTGTTTAGTTTACAAAATAGTTTGCATATTATTTCTCTATAGATTACTTTCATAGTTTAATGACACATTGTATTCTTATATATAAACAGTGATTTGTAATTAATTATTTTTCTGTATTACCTTGATTTTATGATAGCTGGGTGTAACGAAAAAGAAGGCAAAGAGGCTGTGATGAAGATAAAGGAAGAAACTTTGAATGCAAAAGGTATGTTGGTATGCGTCTGTCAAATGTATTTACCCCATCTAAGGAATGTACTTTTCAGTTGCATAAGTACATGTTTCAACTCTAATTTATTTCATGTACCTATCACAAAGCACAAGTTATTCATTATTTATTTCTTGAGTAGCAGCAGAGCAAACCATTTATGTTAGAGGTTTTTGAAGCTCTTTTGCAGTAAGAATATGGACAACTGGGTTCATTGTACCTATTGTTGCAGGCATTTATTCCTTTCCTTACATTGTTTTCCATCACCAAATGAGATGTTCAAAGAGCTGCCACATGACATGGTATTGGTCTATTATTTATTTATTTATTTATTTATTTATTTATTTATTTATTTATTTATTTATTTATTTTTACAACTTATATGTCACCCACTACCCAAAGGTAGTGGACAGCATATGCCTTAGTGTATTCTTATCTATACATGGTGAGAAGTGTGTGTAGAGTTTTCCAACCCAAAATTACAGTTTTACAACTGCACTGTTCTCTCCTTAGCTTGTTGTTGTTGTTCAGTCATGTCCGACTCTTTGTCACCCCATGCGTTTTAATGTAGCCAAATGTAAAGTAATGCATATTGGGACAAAAAAATCCAAACTTTATCTATCAACTCATGGGCTCTGAGTTATCCATGACGAATCAGGAAAGAGATCTTGGTGTGTTGGTGGACAGCTCCATGAAGGTGTCTCCCCAGTGTGTGGCAGCAGTGAAGAAGGCCAATTCCATGCTAGGGATTATCAAAAAGGGGATTGAAAATAAAACAGCCAACATTATAATGCCATTATACAAAACATTTGGGCCTCTTTAGTCTGGAAAAAAGGTGCCTGAGGGGGGATATGACATGTTGGCAATTTGATCTCTCGTTCCTCTGTCCCTTTGAAACCCAGCTTGCACTTCTGGTAGTTCTCTATCCACATACTGCTGAGACCTCCCTCGTAGAATTTGGAGCATACCCTTGGTAGTACGTGAAATTAGTGCAATTGTATGATAGTTGGAGCATTCTTTGGCATTGCTCTTCTTTGGTATTGAGATGTAGACCGATCTTTTCCAGTCCTCTGGCCACTGCTGAGTTTTCCAAATTTACTGACATATTGCTTGTTGCACCTTAACATCATCATCTTTTAAGATTTTAAATAATTCAACTGGAATGCCATCACCTCCAATGGCCTTGTTGTTTGCAATGCTTTCTAAGGTCCACTTGACTTCACTTTCCAGGATGTCTGGCTTGAGGTCAGCAACTACACTATCTTGGTTATCAGGGACACCCAGATCTTTCTGACATACAGCACGGTAATCCTCTGTTTATTTGTGCCATCTCTTCTTGGTGTCTGCATTCAATTTTCTGTATCTTTCCCTTTCTCCCTTGCATTTTGTGTCCCTTCTCTCCTCTGCTATTTGTCGGGCCTCGTTGGACAGCCACTTTGCTTTCTTTCATTTTCTTTTCTTTGGGATGGTTTTCTTTGCTGCCTCCTGTACAGTGTTACAAACTTCCATCCATAGTTCTTGAGACGTTCTGTCCACCAAATCTAATTCCTTAAATCTTCACCTCCACTGTGTATTCATAAGGGATTTGACTTAGATTGTAACTGACCAGCCCGGTGGTCTTCTCTGCTTTCTTCAGTTTAAGTTTGAATTTTGCTATAAGAAGCATGTCTCATTTTGCTGACTGTATAGAGCTGCACCATCTTTGGCTGCAGAGAACATAATCAATCTGATTACAGTATTGTCCATCTGGTGATGTCCATGTGTAGAGTCGCCTTTTGTGTTGTTCAAAAAGAATGTTTGCAATGACCAGCTTGATCTCTTGACAAAAAGCTTATTAGCCTTTGCCCTGCTTTGTTTGGAACTTCAAGGCCAAACTTGCCAGTTATTCCTTTTATCACTTGACTCCCTACTTTAGCATTATGTGATGAGAAGAACATCTTTCTTTGGTGTCAGTCCTAGAAGGGGTTGTAAGTCTTCACAGAATTGGTCAATCTCAGATTCTTCAGTATTGGTAGTTGGTGTATAAGCTTGGATTACTGTGATGCTGAAAGGGCTGCCTTGGAATTGTACGGAAATCATTCTATCATTTTTGAAGTTGTATCCCAGCACAGCTTTTCCCATTCTTTTGTTAACTATGGGGGCTACTCCATTCTTCTATGGGATTCTTGCCCACAGTAGTAGATGTGATAGTCATCTGAACTGAATCCACCCATTCTCATCCATTTAAGTTTGCTGATGCCCAAGATGTCAATGTTTATTCTTGCCATCTCACGTTTGACCACATCCAGCTTATTCTTGTTCATAGATCTCATATTCCAGGTTCCTATGCAGTATATTTCTTTGCAGCATTGGACTTTCCTTTCTCTTCCAGGCACGTCTGCCGCTAGGCATCCTTTTGGCATTGGCCCAGCCGCTTCATTAGCTCTGGAGCTACTTGTCCTTGTCCTCTGCATTTCCTCAGTAGCATGTTGGATGCCTTCTGATCTGAGGGGCTCATCTTCCAGTTCCTACTTCAGGTGGAGCACATTCTGCCAGAACTCTCCACTATGACCTGTTGCCTTGCATGGCATAGCTTATAGCTTCTCTGAGTCACTCAAGCCCCTTCGCCATGACAAGGCCATGGTTCATGAAGTGGCTCCTTAGCTTTCTTCTGTGTATAAGATGATCCTCAATTTTTAGTCCAGCAATTTTAGATGAAAATATTGTCTTATGCACAGAAAAATACTGTAATGATTGCATCTCTTCCATTTTTATTTCCTGGGAAAGAAATAAGGATGGGTGATCAACTGGTTGGGGCCCATCAGGGTTGGTATAGGGGGGAACAAGGGACATAAAAAGGCAGCTAGTGGTAGTTTAGTTCTCACACATCGCAATACATGAGACATTAGGTATCCTCCTGATCATAACATAGCATCCCTTCCATATTTATCCAAAATTCCCCCATCTACCAAACTGCAAGCATGCAGTGGCCCATTTTTTTGATGAGTACCTGTGCGAAAGTAGACAGGGGTTTTGTGACAAACAGAATATTTGATGTGGATTGTTGTAGAGAGGTATAACGTAGCAACTAAGACAACATTTTAATCTCGGGAGCTTATATGTCCAGAGAACTCCTTGTGGCTGCTTTAAACTGCCATGTTAATTATTTTCTGAGTGGTGTTCTTTACTTAATTTCTATATTTCAGTTTCACTGATGCATTAAGATTAAACAAAGTTGCAGTGGAAACTCCATCCTTGTGCCTGTACCAGGTGTCTCTTCCGCCTTCTTTAGTACTGCCCATAGAAATGAAAACCTACTACAGTGGTACCTCGGATAAGGAATTTAACTCATTCTCCAAGGCAATTCATTATCCGAAAAAATTGTTATCTGAAACACGGTTTCCCATAGAAATGAATGGGAAACCAATTAATCTGTTCTAGAGCCTAGGAAAATGACACAGACACCTTTTTTTGTTTGTTTTTTGCTCAAAACTCTTTATAAAATGCACTTTAAAGATACAGATGCAATGCTACCCAGGATAACTCTTTTTACCGATGCATGCTGGAAATTTGTTATCTGGGGCAGTCCATAGGGAAAATTCGTTATCCGAGGCAGCCCATAGGGAAAATTCGTTATCCGAGGCAGACCTATACCGGGAAATTGCAATTCGTTATCCAAAAAAAAATGTTATGAGAGGCATTCGTTAACCGAGGTATTACTGTATTTGGGGCTGCCAGTCCCAGTTTCCACCACTGATATTGCTAGTGCCTTAATTGCGGCTGTTGCAACCAGGTGAAGGCAGGGACAGGTTCTGTTTTCTGTTCTTGCTTCTCTTATTATTCTTGACCACTTGCTTTTTAAAATGAGAGAGCAGGTGTGTTCATTGTAGTCCTTAATATATGGGCTTGATTTCTGTGATTAGCTACAATAAGCCTGGTGATAGGGGTGATCCAGAAGAAGCGGCATGCATGAGGAGGCCCAAGAGAGGCAGGCAAATGAACTGTACATCTTATTTGAGATATCTGTGTAGACTGCTGCTTTCTACTTCAGTAAAATCACACTTGTTTCACATCTGTTTTTCTGTACGTGTCTGAAAATTAGAACAGCAGTAGGAATAGCACAGGTGATAGTTGGGTTTTGATTGTGCTAAGACCACCGTATAGAATGATAATTAGATTTCGGCTTGTGAATCATGCCAGGGACGTTTGTTGAGGTTTTTCTTTCTTTAAAAAAACAATAATTACAAAGTGGCCGGCCCGTGCAGCAAGAAATGTCAGGTGTGAGCAGGACAAGGATGACATTTAGCTTCTACATGTTTGGGAACTACTTTGAAAACACAAGAGACCAGAATATGACATACATAATGCAATGAACACAACCTATTTGCAGTGTAGCATAGCCATTGTGACAGGCCAAACAGGGAGCAAAACATCAGTGTGACAGTAAGCAAATCCTAATAAGATTGTTGTGCAATCTTTCTAAAATAACTTGTCTAGACATATTTTTAATACATTTATGCTGTCTCAATTTATTTGGGTTAGGGGTTGGCAAAGGATTAAAAAAATGTCTGAAATGGAAATATTTGGTTTTTGGAGGGTTGTCTCTCAAAGTAAACTCGTGCCAGAGAGGGCAAATAGTTCCTGCAATGTTGCATTGCTTCTGCTACTTCCTCTTTCTTCTTGTTGTTGTGAATAAGTACTAGGTGAAACTTTGGCCAGCCAGGGAACAGGGCTGCAGCATTTGGAGGTGTTTTCATCCAGATTAGATTATGAGGTTCCATAAGGAAATATGGTGAGGCTGGACTGTGGCCAGGGCCAGTGCTAGGTTTTTTTGCACCCTAGGCGAGGGGCGGGGGATAGGGTGGTGGGTGGGCAGGGTGGTGAGCGGGCGGGTGGCGGGGTGGTGGCGGAGTAGGGGGTGGGGCGGTGGGTGGGCAGGATGGGGGTGGGTGGGGGGTGGGGGGGCGGCACCCAGGGGGCGGGGGGCCAGCGAATGGCAGGGCGGCGACAGGTATGGGGGTTGGCAGTGATGGCCATGGGGGGCGGCAGGCGGGCGGCGGCGGGCAGCGATCGGTGGACAGCAACGGACGGCTGGTGGGCAGTGGTGGGACGGACGGCGGTGGCCAGCGGCGGGGGGGGGCGGGGGCAGCATGCTGGCCAGCACCCTCCCTCCATTTTGGCGCCCTAGGCAACTGCCTAGTTTGCCTTAATGGAAGCACCAGCCCTGACTGTGGCTAGAAGTCACTGTTATGAGTACAAAGTTCCATCCTGTGCACACCATTACCAGTTTATTTTCTCAGTGAATTAAGCAAAAAAAAGCACATTGGTAATGCTGGTATTTTGATGGTTTTGACATGTTGTTTTATTGTCTTACGATATTGTGTAAGACACCCAGAGACCGCTTGGTAATGGGGCGGCTAAAAAAATTCTGTAAATAAATAAAATAAATAAATAAACAATATCTCAATAAAGTCTGGAAAGCTGCTTTTTATGACTCTGTTTTGCACTCTGGCCCCTAGTAGGGAGAGGGGTGCAGTCTGTTGCTCCATAACTTTCTCCACTTTCATGACATGGTTAAGTAGCCTGTCATACATAACAGATTTTCATTAATTTTAAGCATGTTCCAGTGGTAAGACATTCATTGAAATATGAAATGATGTCATTTGCTGTATCACACATAGTTAGTTTATTTGTTACAAAGGTCAGAAATTATTATGGACTTCTTATGAGTCATGGGTTATAAAGGCTGGATTTATATGGACAGAGCTTTCCACGGTGTTCCAGTTTTTCCCCATGAAAGCAAAGTACATAAGGCATTTGAATACCTCAGGGGACAGTTTGACTTCCACAGTTTTAAAAATGCAGTAAACCTAGCAAGAGTAACACATAACCAGAGTATCACTGATCCAAGGCACTACCTTTGAAAGAGATTTTTTTCATACTATAATTAGGATGGTGTGAGGTGGTATGGCAGGCATGTGAGAAAGTGTTTTGGCATTTTTAAAAGAAGGTTGGACAAATCTATGCAACTTTGTAAATAGCTGTTAATGATAATTTAACGATGCCTGCTATATTTTATGAACCCTTCAAACACACTGGCCATAATCCTATTACTTATGCCCTTTGGTGTCAAATCCAGTTGTGTAAGTTGTCAGTAGAACATTGTGGATAGTTAAAAGGTCAGCACTTATATTTCTTGGCATGTGTCAGACCTTTGACTTGGTAGATAAGAACATGGTTTGCTATCTTAATAGGCAAGAATTTGCCACTGATTTTTTTGCTATTTGGCTTAATGCCAGTGTAATAAGTGTCAGGATTCCAGCTGTTGTCTTTGAATACTGGTTATTCTAGGGCAGCATGGGGGCAACCTTCATGATTCTGAAGAGTATATGTGGTCATTCATGGCTGGTAAAGGGACGTCCATGTGTTTGCATTCTCTATTCCTCTGTGTGTGTCCCCCCCCCATTTTGAATAGGATCATTGGGATTGGAGTCAAGATTAAAGTGTCTTCCCATCTCAACAACTGTATTTGTGGAGACATTGTAGCCTTATGGCCCGCCTAGTAACACAGATTGCTTTTAGCAGTGCGTAAACACCAACAACCCTATTAGAAAAGGCTATCATGATTGGACTTTCTGTGAGCAATTTATATGGTGGGGTTTGTGGGATGGGGAATGAGCAGGAGGTCACCTGTGGTGAGATATCAGCTTGTACGGTTGACCAGGGGCTTCCTGCCCATACTTTAGAACAGGCATGCCCAAACTTTGGCCCTCCCGATGTTTTGGACCACAACTCCCAATGTATTTCCAGTGGAAAAGGACTATGGGAGTTGTGGTCCAAAACATCGGGAGGGCCAAAGTTTGGACATGCCTGCTTTAGAACAACACTAAGGAAGGAGCATTCTTTTAATAATTTTAGAGAAAATACCCACCTATACTGGTGTTAGACAGTGTTGCATTTTGGCTCCATTGCTTTTCAATCTCTGTATTAACAATATACCAGGATATCTATGTGATATCAATACTCATATGTTAAAATACATGATAAATTTCTAAACATTCTGTTATATGCCGACATCATGGTTCTAACGGCTTACTTGCAAATAGGCCTAAGAAGTTTGTTACAAAACCTGAATACCTGTTGCACTAACAATTTTTCTAAATATCAACAATACAAAATCTAAAGTGATGGTATTGAGCAAACAAAATGTGATATACAATTGGTAAATAAATGGAGAGTCTATTGAACAGGTTAATTCCTTTACATACTTAGGAATAGTCTTCAGCCATACAAGGTTGAGGCTAAATGCTTTTAAAAGAAGTGCCTTAAAGGCTGAATTAAGCACCAAACAGCTAAACAAACTATTGTTACAGCTATCCTGGTACTCTACTTCCAGTAATGAAAGTATTAAGAGCAAGAATTGTTCCAGTGCTGACTTACAGTGTGGAAGTATGGGACCTAAGCAAAGCTACTGCATTGGAAAAAGTCCAGACCTGTTTTTTTGATAAGTATATTGGGGGCTGATAAAAATACTTCCGCTTATGCAATTAGGGCAGAAACAGGTTTTTACTCGTTCTTCAGTCACTCACTCCTTAAGGTTTTTCATCTATTGGTTGAGAGTACAGTCTCAACAGACTTCCAAAGCTCTGTTTAGTTGAACAGATAGGTATAGTTTGTCCAACTTCTGGGCCGGTCAACTTGGCCATATAAATGAACAATATGGGATCTCCAACAATACCTACTCTTAAGAGGCTGTCAGAATTTTCAAACACAGAGCCTGGGATATCAGTGCCAAAACGGATATATATATATATATATCCTTTTCTGAGGACATTTTCTCCAGTTTCCTTATCCCAAAAGAACCTGTATCTATGGGCCCCCTGCTATCGAGGATATTGTACATATTTTATTTTATTTTTGATTATTTGGTTTTCTTGTGTACTTTGCAGGAATTGCTGTCACCTGCATGAAATGGGAAATATATCATGTTGTTAAGAAAATGTAAAACCCAAAACATTTGCATCCTTAATCAATTTTGGTAGTGGCATCAAAGACAACTGAAGGAGAATTTCCACCTGGCCACCTGATATCTGTGAAGGAATCTAACAAAATGTAGGCAAATAACAGAATTAAGAGCCAGGCCCTACTATGATTTATTCAATGATTGCTTTTCTTTTAAATCCCTCCCTTTATTTCAAAGATTTCTATGTTGTTTTTCAGGATTAGCACATTCTCTCTAAGTGGCAGACAGGGAAGAGGTTATTAGCAATAATACTGTACTCTTAAGTATGCACTGCCAAAATGGGAATGAATGCCTCGTCTGTTTTTTCTTGAACTCTTTAGCTGTGGTACAACCTAGATGCACAAAAAGGAAAATGTCAAGCCACAGTAGTTCAGCTGCACCAGGCAGGGAAGGCCTTTTAATCGCAGCTGGTGGATAATGAATTCCATAAAATTTAAATAGCCATCATCCTTGTTATTTGTGTCTTAGCTATATACACAGCATAAAATAATTTTTGTGTGTATGTGTGTATGTGATGCATATATCTTAAATACAGAAAGTTTAAATCTAAAGCACTCAAAAAGTTCTGAAAGGGCCTAAATGTTTCTCTGACTTCATAGAATCATAGAGTTGGAAGAGACCTCAAGGGCCATCTAGTCGAACCCCCTGCCATGCAGGAACCCCCATCACAGTATTTCTGACAGATGGCCATCCAGCCTCTGCTTAAAAAGCTCCAAAGAAGGAGACTCCCCCACCCTCTGTGACAGCATATTCCACTGCTGAACAGCTCTAACCGTCAGGAATTTAAACATCTTCCTAATGTTTAAATTGAATCTCTTTTCCTGTAGTTTAAAACCATTACCCCACATCCTAGTCTCTGAAGCCACGGAAAACAAACCAGTCCCCTCTTTTATATGACATCCTTCCAAATATTTAAACACAGCTATCATATCCCCTCTCAGCCTTCTTTTTGTAAGGCTAAACATTCCCAGCTCCCTAAGCCACTCTTCGTAAGACATTTCTTCCAGACCTTCATCCATCTTGGTTGACCTCTTCTGGACCCACTCAAAGTTGTCAACATCTTTTTTAAATTGACTTAGTCATGTCAGTTGTGCTAGCATCCTGGTCATTTCCTGTGTTTGCACTGGAATGGGTAGAAGTGGCTTTGCAGTTTTCATGCTGAAAGCCAAGTGAATATGCTTTGAATTTTGACTGAGGAGATTTAAAGCATGCATTTTAAAAAAAAATACTTTTCTCAAAAGGGTTTCCAGTTCCTGGCACTTTGGAACATTTCATTTTCCTGGAGCATAACAGACCAGGCTAGCAAAACAGGGTAACTGATGCTGAATATGCTTTTGGGAAATATGGCTGCCCATTGCTGGGGGGGGTGGAGGGGGGAGAGAGAGAGAGAGAGACAGAATGGTATGATGGCAGAAATTATGTTCAGTCCTATATTTTTTGCTGGGGATGATCTCAAAGAGCACATAACTGAAAATGTTGGCACTTTCTTTTACTTTACAACAAATAAAACAAAATGAAACATCACCAAATTTATGTGAAAGTTTAGGATGTCCAATATGCCTCCAAGACACTGTTCTTACGATTCAATATTTTATATCATTTTGCAACTCTGTTTTCAAAAAGTCAACAAATCTGATTTCCCATGAATCTCGCTGTTTGGTTTTGCATGGAACTTCTTGGCAGTGTTTGAGAGCTTATTTCTACTGAATAAATGCGGTAGAAACAAGGGCATCTTAAGCTTTGTTATGAGTAGGTGTTGAAATGACATCTCCTCGTCCTTGGAAAGCTGGTTATCTAAATGTGTGCTGTAATGTTACTTCATTAACTTGTCATCTTGTTTTCCTCTCAAATTCTTGCTATATCAAGTTTTCACTAGGGATGTGCCGTTGGTGGGTTTGCTTTGGTTTGGTTTTGGATTCAAAATCCCAGAATTCTCCATTCAGATAATTGCACCTCCCAGACCCACACCAAAGTTGTGCTCCCCTGAAGAAAGACTGGGTTGGAAGGCATCATGGCCTAGAATAGACCAAGCTATGGTCTAGTAGTTGCCTGTTAGAAATCGGAAGCTCTCTCAGTGATTGTTGCAAATCTTATGGAGTCAAACACTTTTTGCCTCCTAGTAAGATCTGTTTATTCTATGGGAGGAGGGATCTAATCAGACACAGTTTACTGAACTGGATGGAGATTAAGCTGATAATCATTGCATTCTCAACTTCCAGAAATGTATGCTGTGCCCAATACATCCTGAAGTTATCTGCCTGTCCACTATTTGCTCCATGGTGACAATTTTTCCTTCCTGTCTATTCCTTCTCTATAACATATGTTTGAACCCTAGCTGTATTTCTGTCACACCTTCAAGTCTGGTGTTTACTAAGTATTCTCCATGGGGTTCCATATGCTAAAAAAAAGACGTGACATTGATGTTTTTCTTTCAAGGCTTGAAACCCTTGAAAGTGCTTCTGCCCCAGGAAAATTAGGGCTGGGACAGTGACATGCTCTAAGTTCTACCTGTTACTTTTTCACTGAACTCCACATGGTTTGCTAACATTAAAATTGTACACATTTAGTATTACTCAGATTTGGTTCTCATTCAAGACAGCTTATCTTTCTCTAGAGAGCATATGGTAACAAGTGGGAGGAAATTAGGCACAACAGCAGCGAATGTGAACTTCTGATGCCCTGTTACAATTTCAAAAAGAAGTTATGCTCCCTACAAGAAGAATATAAATAATGGTTTAATTAAAAAAATAAGCATGCTGAACATACTTTTGTTGTCAAAAATGAGAATTCTGGCAACAAGAGCTACTTCTTGTTCTATTATTAGGTCACAACCCTGCCATTCTTACAGTCAGTTGTCCTGGCACAGAAATCAGATACTGACGTAATTTATATTATACCAATTTGCAAAGTTACTTCAGACAATTTAGTTTGGCCACTATCCAGCAACACATGTCACAGATGACTCCTGTTGAAAGAAATGTAATGGAAAACATTATTTACCTGTGCATTGGGACTCTAATAGTAAGATGAAGTATTATTACTTTTTTCAAATAAAACAAATGTAGTCAATACCTTCAAATAAAACAGATAAATTACTCGCTTCCATTTGAAGCAAATGTTCAAATAAAAATAAATAGGCTCATTTTCCTCCCAACTCTGCTAAGTGATGATATCACTGGGTAGATCTCAGGGTTTGTGCTTGCTTATCCTTAGTCTTGCAAGAAACAGTCCAAGCAGTTCTAGGAGCTTATTGTAGCTGTGGGGACTAATATTCCCATCAACACTTTGGTCACCTACAGAGAGGCTACTAAACATCCTCTTCACTGGATATCTCAGTCTTCCTCATGGTTCATGGAGGAGCTAATGGTGATTAAACCAATTACGAAGAAGGCTAGAGAGCATAGGGAGGAAAATTCCCACAAAATTCAATTTCTTTGAGTCAGGGAAGCCTCTGGAAGATACTGGAATAAACTCAAGGCCATGAAGGAGCACCTTCATGCCACCCGGTCTGCCTGAAGGTGCAGCATTGTGGCAGACTGGGTGGATTGAAGGTGCACTCTCCTGCTGCCTGGTCCACTGATCTGTCCAGTAAGGGTGGTGGGATGCTGGCATGGCTTTGGCCCCTGGCACTAGCCCATTCCCACTGGGCAGATTGGTGGACCAGGTAGCGGGAGAGCGTGACTTCACTCTGCCTGGTCTGCTATGCTGCTGCACCTTTGGGCAGACTGGGTAGCACAAAGGTGCTCTCTCTCCCACTGCCCATTCCACTGACCCACCCAGTGGGAATGGGTTAGTGTCAGGGGCGAAAGCGCAGCACGGCACAGCTTTCACCCCCAACACCCCACCATCCCCATGGACCTCTGATCGCCAAACGTGGATAACTGAATCTGCGGATGGCGAATCAGCGGATACAGGGGTGGTACTGTATTGTAATTCTTTGGGGTTTAATATTATCCCCCATCAAAAATAGTTCTGTGTGAGTATGCTGTGTAGTCCATCCAGTCTGTGTCAAGACACACCATTGGCATAATTCAAAGAACTCTTCTGGGTGTGTGAGTTCATCCATGTTCTCTGTGAGCATTCCCGGTAGCACACAGAAGCTCGTGGAGGTGGCGGGTGGGGATGAAACTGGAGAAACTGCTCCATTAGGATTCCTGTAAATCGGTTCTGACATAATGGCACAGGCCATTTAACACTTGCATAAATGTTCAATCTGGGGTTTAAGTGTAGGAGAAAAAGTGTGTTTCAGAAGATGTCCTTGAAGGGAACTGGAATGGAGCTGCACAGGAAATATTTATTGTGAAAAACCCACAGTAGCATGCTTTCACTGACCCTTTTACAATCTTATTTTGTAGACAAAAGGCATGCATGTGTGAGAGAGACGTGAATGAGCTCCGAAGTTGTATCCAGGCCATCACATCACACCATGCTTCTTTTTCTTCTTGACCCACATGTCAAGTAACAGCAGTGACTGGCTCCATAGAGATCCCTGGGGCTGCTGCTGGATTACCTTGTCCAGGATGTACTGTGATTAGATCACATACAAGGATACTTTGTTGCTTATCTTAGCTATCATGCTTGCTCAAAACAACAGTTCATCTCCTTTCTTAATTATTTTCTTTTTGCAAGTATACACCCAGTTTTGTGTCCTTAAGCCTGGTAGGTCAGATGAAGAGTTTGTCTATAACTATTTCTGTACTAAACTTTGTGTGCAGACAATAAATATTATTTTTAGTTTTGCAGATTTACCCAGGGGAGTCTTTTCCGAATTACGTTAGTCAGTGCAACAACATATGCAGTGAAAGTTGGCAGGACTAGAGCTCCTAAATTTGTGTCACTCGTTTCAGTGTGATTTTACATATGCATACTTTTCTCTGGATTGCAGTCATTGTACACAGCCCAGCAAATAACTGTTTTTTTGTAAGAATGTCCCTAACAGGCCAAGCACCACTGGTGTGTTATGTATATAGCCACAATCAGGATGAACAAAAAGAGGTTTTCAATATTCTTAGAGCATATGAGAATAACAATAGATGTTGCTTTTTATGTTTCAAGTACAAAAGTACTCACGTGGCTCTTTCTATATCTTTCCCCCCTTTTCTTTTTGCTGTCTCCCCTGCTCTCTCATTCTCATTTCTCTTCTGAAATTCCTTCTCTGTTATCCAAGTGGTGCTCACTCCATTATCTATATCTTTCTTCCTCCTTCAGACCATTTGCCCTCAGTGTTGCCCTTTATACTTGATTATGATGGATTATTTGAAAAGGCTATAGGCACTTGTTTTCCACATGCAATGAGTGGAGAGTGACAATGACATTTGAAGAAGAGAAGGGTGTTCTATCAATGTAGGTTCTTCCTGTGAGCCAGAGTCTAGTGCATTCTCCTCATCATGTGTGGAGAACACAGTTTTAAGAACAAAGTGTCCCATTCAAGGCAATTGAATGCCATTTCTCTTCCACAAACTGTTTTGCTGCTTAGGTTTCATTGTGTATACTGTATAGGCTGTTGTTAAGTGCCATCAAGTCACCAGTGACCTCTGGTGATTCTATGAAATCATGACCTTCTGAAGGTCCTATAATTAACAGTCCTGTTCAGGTCTTGGAAACTTCAACAAATAGCTTCCTTTATTGAGTCAGACCTATCACATATTCAGTCTTTTTCTTTTTCAGCTGCCTGGCATTTCTTCCATTGAGTACTATCTTGCATACATTATGCTTATACTTAGTGTTTATATATTGTGTATATGCAAGATATAAAAGTGAAAGAATCCTTGGTTTTGTAATAATTTGTAAAGTAAATGTATTGCTGGTCTAATTGAAAGCCTTATAATAAAATACTTAGTGAACTTGGGGTTAGCTGTATAAACCTGATCAGATTTTTCCAGAGGAAGTGAACTGTAAGACAGGATTTAAAATGTGAAAGGCTGGAGAAAATAGCTAATGCTTCTATATTGTTGATGTTAAGCAGTGTAGTGAGAGCACTGTGTAAAGTTCTCAGAGCTTTCTTTAAAGCTGCAAAGAAGAACCATACATAAATAACTTTTTTTGTGAGATTATGGTTTCCTCAGCTCTCTTTTCTTGATTATCTTTGTCCTTTTAAATCCTCCTCTAATACCACATTTTCCATTTTTATGAAGTAAAGTATAAAGGTGCAGGAAGATGTTCAGTTCTGATCTATTTATTATGACAGATTGATTTTTATTTGAAGGATGTATGTAGAACAGAAATACTGTTCATTTGTTGCGATTGAACTTGACAGAGCTTGTCCTCAAGCCATCAAATGTAGACCTACATTTTTATAGCCATCTGAGACTTGCAGTCAGTCAGGGTCAGGGTAGAACAACAGGCTGGTAGGCATTATGAAGAAGGTTATTTATGTGTATTGTTTTTGTTTTAAATAAAGGAACTGATTGTTCATTAAGCTGGAAAATAATTAAGGTCCACAAATAATATACAATTGAAGCAAAACAAGTTGAGGAGCCATGTAGCCATCAGAAACACCAAATATAAAAGTGGAACAGGTGATACCTTTAGGCTACTGGAAAATTCACAAAAACGTTGCTAATATTTTGAGGGCAAAACCCTCTTCCTCAGAGTAGTACCAATAACAGGTTATAACATGGCAAAAGATGGATTTGCCAGGAGTTATTTCTTAGTTGTAAGGTCCTTGGCAAGATGGAAAAAAAGCCAGGCAGTTTCTTAGTCGAGGCTGGGAGCTTGGATGTTGTAGGCTGCATCCGAAACGAAGGAAGGGAGGTGTTTTTATTGTCCCAGTCCTTCCAAAGACATGTCACGGCTCTCACGTACACACATTCACACCTCTCCTCAATGTGGCTCATCGAGGCAGTGTATAACGTACAGGTTTTCTGTATGCCTAGCACCTACTTAATGGCTATTTCTTATACATTCTTCCTCTTCTGTCATTGAGCTCAAAGCTGTTTACCTGGTTCTCTTCCTCTCCACCTACCTATCCTCACTGGTAAGTCCGATTTAAGGCAGTGTGACTGACCAGAGGTCAGCCATTGAATTTCATGGCCGAGTGGGACTTGGACCCACTGAGTCTCCTGTTGTTTTAGTGGGTGCTGTGGAGAACCTTGATCTTCCATCTTAGCTGGATTAATTAAGCTCACAGTCAATCCTCTGAAGCAAGGCAAAGCTAATCAGACAGGAAGAGTTATTTCTCCTGCATCCAGCATTCAGATTTTCAAAGGGCATCTTGATTTTCAAAGGGCTTTTGAAAGCATAGAGATTTCTGTCCAGATAACCTATGTACTCTCAGGGAACACCTGAGAGATGTTCCTTTTGGTAACATTAGTACCAGGCTCTCTGCAGGCTTAAAAGGGAAATTGCAAGGCATTAACAGAATGGCCATTCTGTTTTGGAGCTAAGATTTGTATATTGTTGTCTGTTGCTGTTCCCTGAAGCATGAGCTAGAGGGAAGGTCCATGGCTTGCTTAATCAGGCTGGAATCTTATTTCTTTAAGTCAAAAGCATGTATTATCTGCAGGAGCTAAATGTACCTATTTTGTTATCTGTAGCCACGGTTTTTGTAACCTTGGAATTATTCTTAGCCATTAGCAACAACTGATTTCATTCTATTTGCCTTTATTTATGTTTTCTTTTAATAAACAATATAAAACTTGCAGGTCTGGTCTAGCAGAAAGGAGGAGGAGGAGGAGGCGGCTCTATTTCCAGTCTTAATCTCTTGGCCATTCTGCTGAAGGGTATGCATTTTGATGAAGGGCCCCCACTCCCTTGAAACCCACAGACAGGGGTGGTGGCAGGAAACTGAACACTGCCCAGGACTTCCTGATGACTTGGTCCTTTGAGGAGGAAACTCTCACTCTGAAGTTGCGTAGAGGGGTGGAGAATCATCACAGGTGCCAATGTTTAACTTTTGTGTTGTGCTATGTTAACAGGAAATCAAATATTTTTAAAGTTTGATTTTACCATATGATAATCAGTTGGTCACACACAGACACACAAAGACTAGCAGCCTCCAGAATATCTCAGGTTTTTTTTAGTGTACATTATGTCTATACTCCTGTCTATTCTTCCACTCATGTCCAGCTTATCCTGAGGTCACACAAGAAGGTATGTAGTACCTCCTTGCCAAAGTGTTAAGCCTCATTCTTTCCAATGTTGTGATCTTTAGCTTCAGCAAAAGCAAGCCACTAGATGGAACATCACACTCTATCTGTTGTGCAAAGGATTATGACCTACAGTGGTACCTTGTATAACAGACAGCTTGTATAACAGAAAACTTGTACAACATAAAAAATTCCGGAGATAGGGGAAATTTGCTTAACATAATTGCCTATGGGGAAAATCCGTACAACATAAAAATGGGATTACTCTGCTTTCAATGCATTCCTATGGGAATTTGTATAAAGGAAAATTTGCTTAACATAATTTCATTTGGAACGAATTAATTCCTTTATACAAGGTACCACTGTATTTGTGTTGACTCAGATGGTAATTGTTGAACTCTACCTTTTTATGCAGCTACAGTTTGAGATAATTTGTAGTTGGGTATTATTATCTTCAATGAAAATAAGGCATCCAAGTTGCTTAATGATCAGATAACATTCCAGCTCAGTGGTGGCGAACCTTTGGCTCTTCAGAATTTAGGACCACAACTCCCAGAGTTCCAAGCCTGTATTGCCAATGACAAAGGACTGTGAGACTTGTAGTCCAAAACATCTGGACTGCTGAAAGTTTGCCACCACTGATCTAGCATGTCATCATCAAGTACCTTCAATCTTCTTGAGGTAGAACTCCACCTTTGCTTCATGTCATTGATAATTAGGGATCAGGCAGGGATGTTGGGAAGCACTCAGGCTCAACTCCAAATACAGGTTCTGAGCCATTGTTCTGCTTCTGCCCCTTCTGGAAATGGGACTGGGATCCAAAAACTTGGATTGTGATCACCCAGATGATAAGTGAGCATATGCACAGGCCAACTTCCCTCTCCCAGCTGGTCCTAGGTGCATGCCCATCTATCAGCACATGTATAGGCAGAGGCAGCAGGTCCTTGGCTCCTTGGAGGGAAGCCAGCCCTTTGAAAAGGACCACCATGGCCAATGAGAAGAGCTCCCAATCCCCGTCTGCAATCCCTCTCCCCCGACCTACACACCGAGTCATTGGTTTGACTTGATTTGAACTCAACAATGAGTTGCACAGCTCAAGCCCACATCCTTGCTACAGCCTAAAGGATCTGATTCTGGCAGTGCCCACATCCACGTTCTTCAGATTATCTAAACCAACAGTTATAATAGAATTTCCTAGTAGCCTTCCATGCAGTGCAGAGGTCCAGTGCTGCAGAGTCATGGAGCAATTAGTCAACCCATTCCTTAGCTCACTTTGGTTTTTTAAACTTTAATTATTATTTTTTCCGCCATCGCTGTTACTATTGTTATTATTATGCCCATTGGTGTCTCCAATTTTATTTGTTGGACTCACGTCTCTGACGTGCTGGGACGCGCTTGGAGGCCTTAGGTTTTTACGATTTTAGGATTTGCGAGGATATTATACTGTTCGTTTTAACTTGCTATTCTTGTATTTGTTCTTGCTGTATTATGATTTGTTGTTAGCCGCTTAGAGTCCTTGTTGGAGATAAGCGGGATATAAATATAAAAATAAATAAATAAATAAATAAATAAGTAAAAAAATAGGCATGACATACTGTTTCATTTGCTCACCTTTTCTACACCCCTGTCCCAAACAATATATTGATGGCCACATTATATTGCAGAAGAAAATCACATATATGAAGTTTTGTGGCACCTTAAAGTCCAGCAAATTTTATCTGTCATAGGTTTTCATGGGCCTTAGCTCATTTCTTCAGATTTAAGTCAGCAACAGTCATTAAAACCCTATGCCAATGGTCTGAGCCTTAGGTCTCCAGCTGTTCTTGGACTAAATCTCTGAATCCTTCCTCTATAGTTATGCTGGCCAAGATTTCTTGAAGTTGTAGTTCAAGAGCATATGGAGTCCCAAAGCTGTCATAATAGATAATCATCAATTGAAAGCTTGCCTGAAGAGAAAGGTCTTTGCCTACTTACAGAAAGATAGCAGAGACGGGGCAGTCCTAGCCTCCAGTGGGAGGGAGTTCCAAAGTCTGACAGCAGCAACAGAGAAACCCGTTTAATGTGTTCTTATCAAACACAGCTGTGAAGGTGATTGGATGGAGAGAAAGGTCTCTCCTGATGACCTTAGCATTTGGTTGCCATGAATCAGTGTTGGGGGAGGGTCCTTCCCTTTATAGGGGCTAGTGAGATTCTCTGCCTCCTCTGCTTCACCAGTTAGAAAGTTTCCAGATGCAGCTGGGAAAAAGGCAGACCTAGGAATTGGTCAGAATCCAGAATCTCAAAAATATGCCACATTGGACTCTCTGTCTGTGAAGATTCTCAGTCACCCAGGTGAGTTTATCTGGATGTTGAGTCATGGCTACTGGACTTCTTTTTGAGATACAGAAATGTTTCACTGTTCATCCAAACAGCTTCATCTGACTCTGCAAAATTGTTTCAGCAAGCATTACAATACAATTCAGCAAGAATTATAGCAGCCAGCAATTTGAGAAGTTATTATAAAACAACAGTTCCCTAAATCTGTAGCTAGTAGACATGGTATCTAGGGACATCATCAACTTTCCTAAGCACTAGAGCAGTGACATCAAGCACCAGTGTGCATATAACTACACCTGTACCCACCGAGGCCTTCGCAGTAAGACCTTGGCTGAAACCTTTTGCTGTAACCTGTGTTCACTCTCTTCATTGTCCGATAGCTCAGTACCTTATTACTAGGAGGGGGGGTGCTTCACCCACTGTTGGAAAACAAATTAATTATTTTCTGCTGCACCATATTTGCTCTCCATCTTGATCTGCTGCCACTAATTTCCCAGCCCTGAAACAGTCTTTTTCCAAACGTGGCAGCTGAAATCATTTCGCCAGGATAACTTGCCAGACAGTGGTGAGACACAAAATGTCTGGAAACCTACCAACAGAAAACATAACACAGAACTAAAAAGAGCTTTACAGACGGCAGAGGAAATAGACATGTGAAAATGAAGCCTGACAGGAAGAATCTGTTCTTCCTTCACAAAAAAGATGTAGTTTTTACTTTGTAAGCAGTGGATTGTATGGAACAGGGAAGATGCCACTGTTTCTTTGCAGGTGGCTTAGTAGCTTGAACTGAAAGCACATGACAACTGTGTCTTGAGAGAAGCCATTTTGCAGAAGATTTATCTTCCAACCTTTGGGGTTCAACCACCGAGAAGAAGATAAGCCAGATCATTAAATTCAAATCATCACACAATTCAAACATTTGTAACACACACTACATGTAAGGCATTGGGCAGAGCACTTGCCAAACAGCTGATCCAACTTGATGCCCACTGGAGGGTCGGGGCACCAAAATATGTACCAGTTGTTTAGCTGGAAAACAAATTAGACCAAACCAGCTGTTTGTGTCCATCTCTAGTGGGGTGTGCTCTGATGCTGGACTGAAAATTTCAAGAGAAAATGGTACACTCTGCTCAGAGTACTAGATAACCCATGCTTCAGTCAGTTGCCCCTTCAGTCTCTTTCATTCTTCCAAGTGCTTCTCCAAGATTGTCTTTGATGAGTCAGTTGTCTGTACTCCATGCTGTTGGCACTGTTCCCACTGCGATCTGCAGCTCTGGTCTGGCAGTCAGTGGGGCCTAGTCTCCAGTATGACCTGCTCTCTGCTTCCTTAATGCTGCTGCCCATTTCCTGATGGCATTCACTCTCAGGTTCGGTCACTATGGTTGTTGCAGCCATTTCCTAATACCTAGTAACTGCTAGTTATTGTGTTTGGCACAATAACTACAAAGGTGTCACAGGACACAGGGAAGGTCCTTTAAAAATGTTTTGCATGTTTGTTTGATTTAAAGGGGAAAATAACAATTGCATTGTATTCATATTGACTGCAACAGAGTTCCAGATATCCAGAAATTCTGAGTTTTTAAAATTCCAAAGCAAAACTGCTATATCTCCAAGTCTAAATGTTGGTGCCAGTGCACATCTGTAACTTAAAGCTCTCTCTCTCTCTCTCTCTCTCTCTCTCTCTCTCTCTCTCTCTCGTATAGGTTATATGCACAAACTGGCTTGTACAAATCAGTTGCTCCTCCATGCTTCGGAATTTATTGACATTTTAATTTCTTAGCTTGCTTCACAAGAATCAGAATTCTTGTTGATTTTTGTTAGCTGTGTACTGATTTCTCAACTATATCATCATTTGCCATAAGAGCAGGGTAACAAAGTTTGGAAAAGCCTTGAACTGATTTTGATAAACGTATAGGAACACTGAGCTATATGTTTTGCAGCATTTAAATGTGACTAAATGCTTATTTAATGTGTTCCATAATAATGACATGTAAATCCCCACCCCCATGTCATCCCATCAGAATCCTCTTTGAGTAGTAGCATTTGAGGGGAATGTAAATGAGGTTCAGAAGCCTGGTGACAGCTAGATATAAGAACGAAACAGCTTTGACAGTAAAATAAGAAGCTGTACTTGATGAATAAGGCCAGGTTAGGGCTTTGGGGGAGCAACACAGATTGTGACTAGTCTATTCTCTAGCCCCAGCTAGTCTTGCTTGCTATGGGGTGATCTGCAGTGGTAGAGCAGGCTATTCCCCTCAAAACCTCCAACTTCTGTCCCCACCTTTAGACAGGAGAAGGGAAGGTATAGAAAGGGTTGATGGGTCACACTGCAGCTTCCTTCTGTCCACCACTTGTCATTCACCGTTTAGGCCCCAAGCCTGGAGTCAGAAGCTTGGGAAAAGTTAGGTCCTTGGGTTTGCTGCACCACAGTCATGTCACTGTGGCAATGAGGCAGGGCGTGAACCTGCAGATATGAATAATGCTGTCCAGAAAGATGCTTGGAGGCTGTCTTCCAACTTGAAGGTGGGGCCAAGCTCAGACGAGTTCCTGATGACCTGAACAGAGAAAAGAAATCCATGTGCCATGATACTGCTCTGCTTCTCCTTCTTGTCTGGGCTACGCAGGGTTTGGACTCCAGACCAGCAGGAGAACAAGAATTAAACTGGAGGACTCACATGGCTTGATCCAGAAAGATGGTTACTATATTTAACATTGCAACCAAAGGTCCCATCAGCTTTAACCACGATGGACTAACCATAGCAGGAAACTAAAAATCATGTTTAAATTTCCACAATGCAGAGTAGCCATACTTGATATTTAAAAGAAGTTGTTCTTCAACCTGTCTTCAGCTTGATGAATAAAAATCTAAAGCCATTTCTCAGTACAGTACATTAATTGCAGTTTATCTGGGAAAACGCTTTACTCTTCTTTTGACAAAGGTCGTGTGCTAGTTAAAATTTAAATAGGGCTGTTTGTAGGAGACCTTGTAATGCTGTAATCATGTAACACAGAAGAGGTGGCAATGCACAACACAAGGTTAGAGGCACTTGGTAGAATCTATCTAAAGGGGGGGGGCAACCTTTGCAGTATAATTTCCAATAATTATGTTAAACAGAATAATGTTGATAAGTGCTCTTTTAAACATGTTGCTCATTGTATTAACAGTACCTGGCAGTATGTCTGTGAAGATTCTCAGTCATCCAGGTGAGTTTATCTGGAAGTTGAGTCATGGCTACTGGACCTATTTTTTGAGAGATAGAAACGTTTCGCTGTTCATCCAAACAGCTTCATCGGTCTGAATACAGCTAGTGCAAGTACTCCATCTTATAGTCAGCTTTGACCTCTTGTCACCCTGGTCTGAATTAGGCTCATAAGATGAACAATGGCCTGAATAGGCTCGTTAGGGAGACAATAGTATCCATAGCCTTAAAGTGAACAATGGCCTAAGGTGCTGAAACCCATCAAGAATGGGTCATTAGCTATGGCCTTGGTGGTGAAGGCTTTTTGATTTGTCTGGGTACTTTGGAAAGCACAGCCTGATAAGGAGCAGATAGACTATGCCGGAGCCCACCACCTCTGTTGAGGGAGGGATTTTCAATGCTCACATGAATGGCTTCCCTTACTCCTCTCTCAAACCACCTCTCTTCTTTGTCTAATATGTGTACATCCTCATCTTTGAAAGAGTGCCCTTTGTCCTTCAAATGAAGGTGTACTGCTGATTCTGGTCCTGAGCTGTTACCCCTCCTATGTTGGGCCATCCTTCTGTTTAATGGCTGTTTAGTTTCTCCAATGTAGAGGTCTGAACACTCCTCACTGCATTGGACTGCATATACTATATTGCTCCTTTTATGGTTTGGTATCGGATCCTTTGGGTGGACAAGTCTCTGCCTTATTGTGTTTGTGGGTTTGAAATAAACAGGGATGTGGTGTTTGCCAAAAATCCTTTTAAGCTTCTCTGACACTCCAGCCATGTAGGGAATGACCAGGTTCTTCCGTTGGGTCTGGGTCTCAGACTGATCCCTTGTTCTTCTGGGATGGCCCACTGCTTTGTTGAAGGCCCACTTTGGATATCCACAGGTCTTAAGTGCTGTCTTCAGGTGCCTGTCTTCCTTCTTCTTGGCTTGAACCTGGCAGTACCTGGCAGCTTCTAAATCAAATTCTAAACATAATTCATTTTTTAATCTAACCAGGTTGTTCAATACTGTAAACTTGAAAAGTCAATTCCCCCCTTTAATCAGCCTCAAAAAGGGATCTAATGCCTTTTGGAAACTTTTGGCCTGGTAGGAACTAGCCTGCATAATTCCTTAGATTTTGGAGCTGGAAATGGCACAATGCAGGATGATTACTTTTTTTAGGTAGAATGATCAAAGGGGATTAAGAGTTATTAAGAGATTGTGTATACCAGGTGTGGAAATGGCTCCTTCACTTATATAAAAGGGAAGTAGAAAAACTTAGCTTTGAGCCTACCGCACCTCTGATAAGAATAATATTTTGCCTCTCTGCTACTCAGGGAGTTAGTCTAAGTTGCAAGGAAAACTTTGCAGACCAATGAAGCTGCATCAGGTCTAGTCTCATGGAGGGTGACCTAGAACTTGGCTTTCTCTTTTTATTAGACTTGAGTATAGCCACATTTGATAATGTATTTCAAGAAACCTCTTCTGGTCACTGTTTGGAACTTCTGTCCTTTTAAATTGTTCTCGTTCTTCCTCCTTTAAAAAAAGAAATAAACTACAAAAATCCTTACACACAGTTCTCTGGATTTTGACTAAGAGGGCCAGTGACACTAAACCAGTCCTTGACCAGCTGCTGGGATTTCTTTGGTGTATTTCTGGAAGTGGTGGCAGCCTATTTCACAAGATTGGTGCGCTAACTACATGTCTAACCTTGGAAGCTTGATGCAAGTTAAACTCCCTAGAGCATTCTCAGGCAATCAGACTACAAGTGTTAGGGGTGAAGCAGTTCCAAGCAAGCCCATAGCTTTCCCCACACTTGCCTCTTACCTGAGACCTCATATGACCTCAGGAAATGCAGGAGCTGTGTGTGGTGGTTATAGAGAGGGGTCCTGATTTTGGGGGGATGGGGGGCATGACACCTTTAAAATTGGAAATGTGCTTTTAAAAGGTTTTTTCAATCAACCAGGTTTACCGGCTGTGTTTTTGTAGGATATATTTGCTGTTGTTGCTTATTATCACATCCAGTGGGCAAATTCCATTATGTGATAAATCACTTCAGGAGCAGCTCTGCGGACACGTTTCTTCTTCCTTCAGGAGAATGGCTGCTGAGGACAAGAACATCTCAGAGGGCTGTGCATGTGTACACAAATCTTTTTTATCCTTTTAAAACCTTCACTACTGATTTATCAGCAAAAGATGGGGAGGGAGAATATGCAAAGTTCCCCTCTTGCTCAACTCATCTCTATTTAAAATGGAGGGCAAAAATAGAGATAAGGAAATGTCAAAATTCCTTCTGGATTTATTCTTCATAACTTAAGTACATAGAGGAAAAATTTTAATTGTTCTTTTAAAGTTATTGTTGTTATGTTCCATCATAGAAACAAGTGGTGGCTGTATGAATGAGCAACCTCCTAAGTATTATTACTGTGCTTAATATCTGTTTCACAGAATACATTCCCTCTGGGTATCTCACAAAGAGGTATGGCATTAAAAGCATACAACATAACTGCAGTAGAAACAATAACAGTAACAAACACAGACTTAAAAAAACACCTATTGAAAAAGCCTAGGTAAATGAAAAGGTGCCAGAGAAGTCCGGAGAGATGGGGGTGAGACCATCTACTCTGGAGAGGCTGTTGCATAAGCAGGGTGCCACCACTTAAAAGGCACTCTCCTTAGTAGTAACCTAGTGAACTGAATTTGGCAGAGGCTTCTGAGTGCAAAAAAAGAAAATCCACAGTGTTGCAAGTTCAACTTCCTTTTCCTATCAAAGTTTGACTCAGTGGGCAGACAATGAAACTTCCATTCTGTATCCAAGCCTGAAACTCAAATGAAATACACATCTAGATAATTGCTTTCATCCAGGAGTGACTGGGATGTTATTCTCTGCATGACTTTTGATCAAATTGTCCAGGAGTTGAGACTATCAGCCCTTAGGCATTTTATCATGCTGGGGTTGATGCTAGGTTTATGGCTTCTTCTAAAAAGATATACAGTGGTACCCCGACTTAAGAGCAGCTCAACTTGAGAGTAATTCGACTTAAGAGCGGAAAACTGTTGGCATTTTAACTGCTGCCTTACAAATTTTAGATATGATCTGTTTGACTTACAAGTTTTTTTCATTTTTTCATTTTTTAACTTATTTTTCAATTTTTTAGATAGGTACCCCAACTTAAGAGTAGTTCGACGTAAGAGCATGCATTTGGAACGGATTAAATCCGTAAGTCAAGGTACCACTGTATGCTGTATGTATTTTGTGTCATAAAAGAATTGCACTCAAACATGCTGCAAAGTGGTCTGTGTAATTATTATTTTTAGCACTCCTTTGTTGCCTTATATCCCCCAGGTAGGGAATTGTATGCCATTGTTGCATTCAGGTAGCTTCCATTTCATTGCATTAACCAGTTGCTCTAGGACAGTGGTGGCGAACCTTCAGTACTCCAGATGTTTTGGACCACAACTCCCACAGTTCTTTGTCATTGGCAATACAGGCTCGGAATTCTGGGAGTTGTGGTCTAAAATATCTGGAGTGCCGAAAGTTGGCCACCACTGCTTTAGGAGCTTGGATTGTCACAAGATTTGGTCACTAGAAATGCAGGAACAATGCTGTGATGAGCCTGTCAGGTTTTTAGGGGACTGTGGCTGAGTGTGTGGCTAAGTAGGATGATTATTAAGGCATCACTTTTAAGTGCAACGTTAAGGACGTCATGCTGTGTTACTCACAGTTTCTGGCAATAGTTAGGTTTCATCCTTGGCTTCCCTCCTCAGTGCTCTTCCCTCTTGTATGTATTTGTTGTTTTATCAGGTTAAGTAAGATTTTTCAGAAGAGGCATTCAATCACTGAATTCTGCAAGCCTCCAGGTGATTTTGCCCTTCTGATTTCTACTTCCTTTGAAATTGATATACATAAGCAAGTACTCTAGTTTAACCATTGTGCCATGTTGCTTTTCTAGTATGCTGACAAAATCTCATAGAGTCTGAAGATTTAGCAGTTGGCAGAATAGGTTATGTGCATAAACTTGGCTAGGTATCAAATTTCTCATCTCAGTGAACTCAGTGCAAAATGCCCATGCTGATTTTACAACTTCGTAATTTATTTAATTAGGCTCCTGAATGTGGCATTCTTTAAATGGATTAACAAGTGAGATTAACACTCACTTGTTAATTTGCATACATATTAGACTGTTAAAATATGTAATAACCCTTTATTTCTGAGTTATTATAACCTGGCTTTATTAGAGCTGAAGGTTTCCATAGCTCTCTTTCAGACAAAATTATACAGTTCAGGGCCAGAGCAGAGTGCAACAGAGAATCAATATTTTACGAGGTGGAGCATTTTAAGCCTGATTGAAAATACTATGTCATTGTTAGAAATTTATACTGTATTTACAAGCAGTGTATTTAGTTTGTTTGTATTGTTTGTATTCCATGGTGGTACTTGGTTGGACCCTTCTTTCTCTTTACATGCACTTTGTATTGTCCTTTCAGGCTTAAGAATTACTCTGTTATTCTTCAGTGTGCAAAAATAAATACATGTTCCTTACAGATTCTATTACTCCAGGCTATTAGCAAAGGAGTAACAGTAATGGGTGGATATCTTGTGGAAAGTAGGATTGTGTACATAAGAATATCAGAACAGCCACAGCCCATCCAGTCCAGCATTCTGTCTCACACAGTGGCTCACCATTTGCTTCAGGGTATTCCCAAGCAGATGTCTTCATCTGCTTATGATTCCCTGCAAATGGCATTGAGAGATATATCCTGCCTATCTCTCCAACCAACCCGGAGGTTGTCATTAGGCATCCCTAATGATAGCCATTGATACCCTTGTTCTCCATGAACTTGTCTAATCCTTTCTTGAAGCTGTCAAGGCTGACAGCTGTTACCACTTCTTCTGGCAGGGAGTTCCACAGATCAGTGATCCTCTGGGTGAAAAAGTACTTTCTCTTATTTCTTTGAGATCTAGCACCCAAAAGTTTCATGGAGTGCTCCCTAGTTCTAGTGTTTTGCGATAGGGAAAACAGTTTTTCCTTATCTACTTATCTGTAGTAGCAAAGGTTCAGCAAATATACATATGTCCTCTGTCAAAACATAAAATAGCAAGGGATCTAGGGTGATAGAGGGTATATATATGCAATGTCAGGTGGGAATATGTGAGCAAGAATGGAGTGGACAATGGCTAGGAAGAAGAAGGTTAAAATCTATTTGTCCACATATAAAAAAGAATTGTTGAAGGAAGTATCAATTAGTATCAATTTAGCAATGTTTGGAAGGATGCAGTCACACACAATAAAATTAGACTGGAAATCAGAACACACTACTGAATGACATGAAGGATGTCCTTAGGAACATAATGTTGTTAAAGTTTTTGTGTGCCCTTCCTCTGTTTGTTCTAAATACCAAGTGCGGCTTCTCTGTCTGACTTAAGAGCACATGCATCACGTCTGTCTTAGTTTCATAGCTCATTTGTGAATTTTACGTGGACTATAATTGTAAATAGAGATAGATTTTGTTAGCATTTGTATCAAGCCTTTCTGAGCACTTTGCATATGCAACCTTTTTGTTAGCTAACACTAGGAATTATGATTATATGAGAAATTGAGGACAGTGCAAAATTGATGCTTTGTCTTTGTTGTTTTGCTTTTTTCTGTTTTTTCACTTGTTTCTTACAAAACTTCAACCTTTAACAGAGCTGTTAGTCTATGAGAATAAAGTATTGAAGACTGTTCTAGATTGTTCAATTGCTAAGCCAAGTACAGTGGTACCTCTACTTATGAGCAGCTCGACTTAAAGAACAAAAAAATTGGCATTTTAACTGCTGCCTTACAAATTTTAGATGCAGTTTGCACTACTTACAATTTTATTTATTTATTTATTTATTTATTTATTAGATGTTTAGATAGTGCTGCTCTACTTAAGAGTTGTTTGACTTAAGAGCATGCGTTTGGAACGGATTAAACTCGTAAGTAGAGGTCCCACTATACTGAACAATATATTTTTAAAAGCCAGAATCACGCAATACTGTGTTTTAGAGTATTGCATTTTTTGTTATATGCCTCTGTCTGCACAGGAGAAATGCAGGGATTCACAGAGCATAATAGCTTCACGATTCCCAGATTAGTGTACCCTTTTCTCATCAGCTGGTGCTTTCAGTCTCAGTAACTGACTCTGAGATATTTGTAAAAGAAAGAATACGAACTATTAACTTGCAGTTGTGAATGGATCAAACAGCAAACTGACAAATATGACTCTAAAAAGGCAGAAACACTAAGAAGAAAGGCAATAATCTATTTGAATTCAGAGAAAAGCAAGGAATGATTGGTTAGATTGCTGGATAGATCGATAGGCAATCCAGCCTAGAAAGTAACATTCCAACTAAATCAAGCATGCAAAGCTGCAGAAAATCCATCAATATTTCCTTTAGGACTCAACAAATGTGCACAACACACTGCCAGCCTTTCAAAATCCCTTAATAACTTAGTAGAAAGAAAAGTTGGCTGGAGCTATGGGGTGAGGGAGAGAAAGAAGGGAAAAGAAAGACTAATTTGATGTCAAAGTCATGAGATCGCCATTATCCATCTGAAGATGGAATGGAGAACACTTAGTTTGAAATGTTTCCTATATACTGATCCACAGTGTTTTTTAAACATTTCCCCTTAACTTTGTTTGATGGCTAGTTATCAAAGGTTTTTTTTATCATTTCTTACCATTTATCTTATTATTTTTGCAGTTAAGGATACTGTAGTAGAAGACTTAGTATTTAATAGCTGTTCCTAGATCTGAATGTACTTGCCTCTTCTGTGGCTAAAGTCTTTGGCTGTTTTATGTTCAGGGCCCCAGTGTTAGTTATTGATCCCTTATTATATAGGACACTGGGGCTGAAAATTGGGATGGAAACATGCTTTAACTGAATGAAATAAATAATATCACCTGTTTTGCTAGCAAAGTAGCATTCCACTATCTCGGATAAAGATTTTTTGTACAGTTTTTAAGTAGATGTTTGTTGCAAAGGGCAAAGGTTAGGGGCCAGAGCTTTTTGCTGAGCAAAGGAGACTGCAGTTGCTTCCAAAATGAAGGGTGTGTGAGGAATCTTGTGATCACTTGCCATCTTCTTCACAACTCAAAGAACAGCTTAACAGGGTATGGCTGTCAGGAGGTTTGCAGTCATTCTGGTTCATATCACTCTGGAAAGGTTGTTTTGAAATAGAAGCAACGTCTTACTTGCTCTTAAAAGTCAACCTAGGCTGGATATTTTGTGAAACACAATGCCGTGTAGCTTCATTTCAAGAAAAACTGTGCTGGCTTACAAGCATATGCTGTTGGTTAGTCATTTCAGCCCTTCCTTGAGCAAACAAATAATTTCCTGATATTTTCTGCTGTAGCTACTCGGAACAGATGCATCTGTGTAAAGTTTCTCAGACAGAATACTGAACAGATCAGAATACTGAAATGCTGATGACTTACTTCCCCATCTGTAGGAGGTAGATGCAGTGGGTGGTGTTTTCACAGCCTTTCAATTTGTCATTGAAGTTACCTTCACTCAGTCATTCCTGGTAATATTCCACTGAATTATAAAGAACTGGAAAGGAAAAAGGAGATAGTACATTCCCTATATCGTTTGAGATCCCTTAATTCTCCAAAGGCAGATATATTTCCGGCATGGGTATCTGTTTCTTTAACTTTATTGCTCCAGAGCTTCATCTACGTTACATTTTTAGGCATAGATGTACAGTACATGGAGATCCTTTAGTTGTAAATTTGAAAATGCAGTTGGTGAATGTGGGGCAGTGTGCATGTGTATGTACAAGCCCACGCACGCACACTCACACACACATACACACAGCGGCATAGCACGGCTTGCCAGCTTCCAGGGCAAGTGTTGCACCTCCTAACCCAAGTGCACTCTGGGTGGGTCACCAAAGCCCAAGCCTCAGAGGGGTCTTGCTTCCCACCAGCATGCCATCTTCCTGGGTTTCCACCAGGCCATACTGCCTGCAGTGACCAGCCCCCTCACTGGAGGCTCTGGCGGTAGGTGGGTGAAGGGTGTGGGGTATGAAAGCTGAGAAGCATGAAGCATCAGCAACTTCTTGACCCAACATATAAAAACAGGTGGGGATTTTTCGTCCTTGCATCAGAGAGCCATGGTGGTGCAACAGGAAGGACAGGTGAGCCGACCCCATTGCTGGACCAGGGAGCCCTTCTTCCAGCGGCCAGTCTGAGGGAAAGCACTGGGTGCACTGGCACAGATCGGATGCCATTCACTGGCACAGGGTCAGTCCTGAGTAGAGATGGGCACGACTCAGGAAAAAAACGTCGTTTTCGTTTTCTTTTTCGGCTAGGGTCCGAGTCGTTTCGTTTCCGTTTTCGCGAAAAATCGGAAAAAATTAGTCGTTTCGTTTTTCGTTTTTTTCGTTATCGTTATACTGGTTTTGGGGGGGGTAGTGGGCTCCTGGAGGCACCTCTCTGGGGTGGGTGCCTCCGCCGGCCCGCTATAAAGGAAGGGACAGCAGCAGCAGGCTCCAAGAGACCCCTCAACATGGGGGTCTCCCATCCTCACCTGCTGCTGCTGCAAAATGGCATGCACAACCATATGGTTATGCATACCATTTGCAGGCGGAGTGAGACCTGCTCGAGTACTTGATACCCTGGTACGAGCGTGTCGCCAGCCATTTGCAGGCCAGGCAGTGCCACTGCACCTGCTCAAGCACCTTGTCCCACGAGCGGGTCGCACCTGCCATGTCCCACAAAGAAGGGAATCGTACTTGCGTGTGTAGTGCAATGCAAGTCGATCTGGCTATGGGCTAAGGTGGATTAGGGTTAGGGCTAGGGTTAGGCTAATGACGGGTAAGGTTATGGTGGGCTAGTGGGTTGCACCTCTGGGTGCCTCTGTGACCCACTAAGAAGACAGTCTGTGACGTATGGGTAAGGAGTCAAGGATTAGGGTTAGCGGGTTAGGGGGCTAGGGCAAGTTTTAGGGGGCTTTTTGGCACATCCCAGAAGTCTCAGTGGCCAAGTGGCCATGCGATTGGTGAGATGGCTCCAAAAATTTGCATGGTCGTCCCCTCCCACATGGCTGGCCAGGCCACTGGGCCAGCCCATCATTGCACACTGCGCAGGTGTAAAATAAAATAAAATAAAATAAAATAAAATAAAATCAATGGAGGACACAGGAGGAGAGGAGAGACATTTTGTTGCAAGAAAAAACCCACTGCTACTGTGAAAAATCTGGCAGTTCATACATTTCCGCGTGTTTCTGTTGTGCTTGTGTGTTTTTGGACCACGATTTCAAAAACAATATTGCATTCGCCGCCCCATTTTCGATCCCCCGCCCGCACCGCATGGCATGGCGACGAGGCGACTCGAGTCCGGCTGCCCAGGACGGGGGAAGCCGGGACACCCCCCTCCAGACCAGAAACCCCCCCTCCGGTAGGTGCCCTACTGAGTGAGGAGTGCCCTTAGTCAAGCGGGCATTTTCCGCCTGCTTTTTGGCCCGGGAATGGGTGGGGGGGAGACCCGGGGGAGAGTTTTAAAAAGTTTTTTCCTGTGCCGCCCGTGCCGCTTGTGTTTGCGGCGGCCGTCGGCGTCTCGGCGAGAGTGGGCTTTTTGCGAGCCTGCGGCGAGTCCCACCAGACCAGAGCAGCCCAGGACGGAGGGGGGGGGGAAGCCGGGACACCCCCCCTCCAGACCAGAAACCCCCCCCTCCGGTAGGTGCCCTGAGTGAGTGCCCTTAGTCAAGCGGGCATTTTCCGCCTGCTTTTTGGCCCGGGAATGGGTGGGGGGAGAGTTTTAAAGTTTTTTCCTGCGCCGTCCGTGCCGCTTGTGTTTGCGGCGGCCGTCGGCGTCTCGGCAAGAGTGGGCTTTTTGCGAGCCTGCGGCGACCGGCGAGTCCCACCAGACCAGAGCAGCCCAGGACGGAGGGGGGGGAAGCCGGGACACCCCCCCTCCAGACCAGAACCCCCCCTCCGGTAGGTGCCCTGCGCCCTTAGTCAAGCGGGCATTTTCCGCCTGCTTTTTGGCCCGGGAATGGGTTGGGGGGAGACCCGGGGGAGAGTTTAAAAAAGTTTTTTCCTGCGCCGCCCGTGCCGCTTGGTTGCGCTTTGGCGGCCGGCGGCGAGACTGGGCTTTTTGCGGCGGGCGAGTCCCACCACCACACCAGAGCATCCCAGGACGGAGGAGGGGGGGAGGCCGGGCGGGGACCTCCAGAAACCACCCCTCTGGTAGGTGCCCTGAGGCACGGCAGGCATATTTCCGCCTGCTTTTTGGCCGGGAACCGGGCTTTTTAACTTTTAAAAACTTTTTTTTTCTGTGCCGCTTGGCATCGCGCGCGATCGCGCGATGCAAGTAACGAGCACGAAAAATCAGACCAAATTGTTCGTTCGTCGGTTCGAGCTCGAAGTCTGGCGGAGTAATTCCCGTTTCCGTTTCCGTACAGTAACGGAAACGAGTAACGGAAACGGAAACGGAAATACCGCTAAGTCGTGCCCATCTCTAGTCCTGAGACAAGCAGTGCTCCAGGTAGGTGGCAGAACCAAAGGCCCTGTGACTTTGCTGCCCCTGCTAGCTTCCCCAGATAGGCTCCTAAGCCATGATTGAACTAGCAGGGAAGATAAGAGTAAATAGCAGGCAGGCAGGCAGGTCTTGCCCGGGGGGCACCTGTTGCTACCCAAGATGGGCAGGCAAAAAGACACTGGGCCCCCTAAAAAATTGCACCCAGTGCAACTGGCCTTCTGGAACCTTCCACATTACACCACTGCACACACTTGCAAGGAAGTGCAGCTAAGAAAGTCCCAATATTTTGCTATAGGATGAACACAACTTTTCTTTGTCCTCCATGGCTTCATGACAAGTCTTCTTCAGTATTGCTTCATGTCAGTGTATCTATCTCCCTCTCCCTGTATGGGGCGGTATCTCCCTCTTATTTCAATATTTCTGCCATCCTTACAGGGACCTTTATAACATTAACATGTAGGAATCTTTTTGGTCTGTTCAGAAGAAAATGACATTGAGTTTAGTGTGGTTTAGTCTCCAAAACATCACTGTATTTTAAGTAGATAATCAATATTTTAAGCAAAGAATTCAAACAGGTTGGTAAGAAGATCTTTCCTTACAGTGAAATTGTAGTATATAAGGCAATGGAGAAGTGTTTTGTACACTAGCCTTCTAGTTTTAGTGAATTCAGATGCCTGCTGGCAGTGGTGATTCTTCCATTCCATCATTTCCCCTAGCACTGCCCTGTCTGTGTCAGACACAGCTTTATGTAGCAAAGCAAATGTCTGAGAACTGAGATTTTAAATGTTGCTCTCTGCTGCCTCTAGTTATTTTGCTTTTCTTATTTTTGTGCCTTCAAGAAGGCAGATTGCTGAGCACTGTAGTCAAAGGCTTGTTTTCAGCATTCTGAACGTTATATGCTTTTAAAGGTGAACTTACACAATCAGAATATTTGATAAATTAATGAATGAGTAAACAAAACCTCTGCCCTGAAATATTTTATAGACTTAAAGCCTGAAATGGATGAAAAATATAGTCATGCTAAAACAGCCTTAGCACACAGAATTTGTTTAAGGGAAAGATAGAAGGGAGCCATTTCCTTCTTTACAACAGTTTTCTGTATTGTGAAATAAACTTTTTGAAAACTGTGTACTGTAGTTATAATGGGTGAAAGGCCAGTGCTGCAAGAAATAAATGCCTTTGGTCTGTACGAAAAACAGAGCAGTATCCACCAGGCCAGTCATGATCTTATATTTTACACTATGTCCCAGTTCCAGGATGTATGCATGGTGTGTGTTTGTGGAAACACACACCATGCACTAGAGCAATTTCTAACAGGGACTTAAGCTAGTGCTCAGCCTATTGTGCACCATGAAACCTTCCAGCTTGTCCTTTCTCAAGATGTCTGTAGGTGTGGCTGCAGCAGATCAATGTCCAGAACGGGAAATTCTGAGGTCCAAAACCCCCAAACAGTACATGTGTATCCCCATCGTTGTCATGTTCTTGGAGTAAGGTTCTCTGCTCCACATAGATCAAACTAAACATTGTAGATTTGTTTCGGAGCCTGTAGTAGGGAAATGTTTCAGAGCTTCTGTTCTTATGTTCTTATGTTACTTTTCTAAAATGCAGCCGCAGTTGTTCATACCTGACATTTAACTGCTCCAGAAATTCTTGAATTGGTGTAGAAATCCCTAAGATATGAATAAATAAAATGTTTAAAAACAAGAGCTGTTCATGCCTCTCATCTATACGATGCATATATCATAAAATACTTCTTTCTGTTCCACAAAAAAGGAGGCTGAATGTTAAAACATGTGTGAGATAAATAAAAGATTTGTCTACATTGCCTGACAAATGTTTATACAGTATTTGATAGAAATAATACAGCAATCGTTGGGAACACCACTGTGTGTTTCTTCTTCTTCTTCTTCTTCTTCTTCTTCTTCTTCTTCTTCTTCTTCTTCTTCTTCTTCTTCTTCTTCTTCTTCTTCTT
>JAHTLZ010003307.1:6476407-6513549 GCA_023846285.1 Phrynocephalus versicolor
GTGGATTTTGCATTTCTGTTGGGGTGGGACTTGGCTATTTAGACACAATAACTTCCAGAGGCCATAAGGCCCATGACATGTTTAAGAAGGGTCTTGACCTTGCCTACTGGTTCTTATCCATCCATTCAGTTGAGAGAGAAGGTGACATGTCCTGCAACTATTATGGATCTTTATATTAATCCTTTTTAATTAAAATGGGAAGTCAGAGACCACTGTTTTGGAATGCTGATTTCCAAAGTACTATGTTCATTTAAACTCCCCCCCCCCGCGGGCGGTTGGTTTATTTTAGTAAAAGGATATGAGTATTACACCTAAACTAGCAAGTTTGCCATTGATCTGTTGTCAACCACTGCTGTTTATGACACGTGAGCAGGGTGTGTCTATGCGCATGCATGCACGTGTGTGCACACACATGGACACAATATTATGGGTGGCTGGGTTAGGGCACATTCTGCAAGCCCAACACCAGGCACAATGTTTGCAGTCTACTCCCGAGATCACTTTCATGACACTCAAGCAAGTCTAGGAAAAGGCATATATAGATGGCCATTTCTTCAAGCACAATTTCCCCCACATAGTCTGGTGTATTTAAATCTTATGCTAGAGGTTATGCAAAGTATTTGCTTAGCTCACACAGCTGAAAACCTTAAATCCTTAACTAAACAACCGAAGAGCACTGTTGTTTATTTAGTTTTCCTTCCACTTGCAGAACTGTGATACATTACAAACATAAGGGATAAGCCATCAAGAAGGGTTTTTAGCTCCTGTCTTTGCCTTCATTTGTATTCGGAGCTGTACTGCTAAGGAATAATTGTGTCCAGCCTTCCGTTAAAAACCAAGTTACAGCATGTAGAACGAAATACTTTTGTTATAGTACCTAGCATTCAACCTACAAAGATTGCTGTGCGCATTAGACAGATTAGCACCTTGGGAAGCAGTAGGGAATTGGGGGTGGGGGACGGGGGAATGGTGAGAGGATGAAGGTTGATGCTTTGATAAAAATGCAGGTAGTTTTTTTCCAGTCAAGAAATCTTGACTTCTGGCAAAAGTAAGGTTCGTTTATAGCTGTTTGTCACGAGCATTACTCAGGAATGGTACTCTGAAGAATGAGCTCAAGCAGGAAGGCAGAGGAGGTAAAACATCAGGAATTTAGAAAGTGCTTCAAGTAGCCATTTGATGTATAATTCTGACCTTGTGTCAGTCAGTATGTGCCAGTTTCCCTTTCAGGTGTGCCCGTTTGCTAGCAATATAGGGGAAACCATGGAGCAAACAATGCGACATAAAAGGAGCTGTAACTGAAGTCTAGTTTTGATTAGGGTCATGTTGTATTTTGTTCTCACATAATTGTGGTATGTGATATTCTGTTCTTGGCAGCACTTTGAGGTTGTTATAACTAGAGTGCAACATAACGCCATAGCAGATGATGACAATGATGTGCCATCAAATCGATTCCAACATATGACCAGCCAGCCTTCCAGGGGTTTCTAGGTAATAGGACTCTCCAGCTTGCTCAAAGGTGTACAAGCTGGCTCTTCTTCCAGGAGGCACAATGTCTCCTAACCTCGGGTTCCTCAGCAGCATTTGAGTCTCTTAATTGGGATTATCTTTGGGATAAATTAAGTAAAATGACTATTGATTAAAGATTGCTGATGCTTTCCAAGGAAAGTGGAGAGAGAGAAGAGAAAAGTAGCCCTCTATTTTAAAATGTGTTTATTGAGTTGATTGTTCCTCTGCGTGCCAGTCGACCTGTGCCCCCTGGTTTGCTAAATTACAAATTCAAATACCTTACCCTTAGTATGTATCTAATATAACTAATTTCAAATGGAGAAATGCTTTCATAGCAGTACAATGCCAGTCTATGAGTTCTGTAGCGGTTGAGGGACGGTACTAAGAGATTCTCTTGGAAGAGAAAGTTTGCCCTTTCAATGCACTTGAATATATAAAACAGTATTTACTCCTCTTCCTGATTTATGAGAACCTAAGAACAACTCTGTTCAAAGAAGTAGGTCTTGTATCAAATAGGTATGACTCATATTTGATAAATTGAGGGATAGTGTACCATATATTTCTGGAAAGGTAGCCTGTTCTGCTCTTAGTGCAGCAGTTTTAAAAAAGACATTTTGTGGCAATATTGACTAGATTTTAATATCTAAGATGACTGAAATGGGTTTTCAGAATGTGTGTGGGGGGCTTCTAGCTGAATTGTCTCTTTGATGGCTTCATATTATTTGAAAACAGTGGTCCCCCACCATTTCGTGGTTCGTATACTGCGGTCCTGGTATATACTGGAACCGCAGTATATAAAAGGCAAGGCCCCCTGGGGGAAGCTGCTTGGACCTGTTTGAGGGCTCCTGCACTTACCCCAGGCCTGTCGCTGCCCCAAATGGGCCTCCAACAGGCTTCTCAGGCCTTCTGGGGCCTCTGACGGGCTTCCCAGGCCTGTCAGAGGCCCCCAAAGTGGTTTCCGGTGAACTGGAAGTGACTTCCGGAAAACCGGAAATGACTTCTGGATCACCAGAAAGCACTTCTGGGGCCTCTGACAGACCCGGGAAGCCTGTCGGAGGCCCGTTCGGAGCGGCGGCAGGCCTCAAGTAAGTGTAGGAACCCCCAGATAGGCCCCACAGTCCCGACTCAACCCAGCATCCGCATATTGTGGATTTTCCATTATCACAGGTCGGGTCGGGTCCCTAACCCCTGCAATAGGCAGGGGATTAGTGTATCCTTTGTAATGGGTAGGCTATACCTATAAACACATTTAACTTAAAATGATGTGCCATCAAATTGATTCTAACATAAGACTACCCTTTCCAGGTTTTTCTTGGTATATGGTACTAAGATGGCTCTTTTCCCAGTAGTTACCGTGCCCCCAGCCTCTGGTTCCACACCAAATGTCTAAAACACTGAACTCTTTAGCTACCTAGCAGCCAAAAAAGGAACGTGTATTATGTTTGGAAATAGGACATGTTCTTTAACATACAGTGTAGCCAGAAACATAATTCTTTTCATGAATGTTTGTTCGATAATTGAGAACTGGGTCCAGAAGTCTACAGGCACAATTCTACTGTAGGCCCAAAGTCCTATTGATATCACTCCAGAACAGCCACTAACCCCTGTTTTCTAGGAAGAGAGATGGCTTGATTGAAGCTTTGACCATTTGTTGTTGTTGTTTGTTTGTTTGTTGCAAGACCTGCATGCTTATTTTATGAGGTGAGAGGGCAGGTTGTTATGTTGGACAGCACATTCACAGGAACAGTTCTTTTTATTATTACATATTTCAGATATTTGAGGATTCAACTCTGGTATTAAAAAACTGTTTCTTGTGCAAATCCATGCTAAGAACTGACACAAAGTAATATCTGTCAGATGCAAATTCTAATCCCCCAGGGAAGCAAAATACATGTGACCATGGTTCAGTCCTGAAGAAGCACATCGTTTGAATCCAGAAGTTCCCTGGAGTTCCTTGGCTTCAGTTAAAAAGATCAGGTGGAGAGTGAAGCGGGGGGAAAGAACTTTATTGCATTCTGAATAAAGCAGGAAGTACTTAGCTGGGTGGACAAATAATGTGATGATGGAAGACTATTTCCTGTGTTCCATAAATGGCAGCTGGTGTAGCATAGCGTAGGCTAAGCTATGAATTGCTTGATGCCCACCTTCAGTTGGTCCACTTACAGATTATTTAGGCAGGCCTCTTTATTCCCCCACTCCACTCCCTATCCTCAGTGTGTGAATAATAATATTCAACTTACCTTACAGAGGACATAAGGAGACCCAGAAATTGCTTTGAGCATTTGCTAAGTGTTGTTACTATGTTCTTGGCAAAATTCTCTGTGCCTAAAACATCGGTGTGGAAGACCTTCTTGATTATTTCTTACCAACTATGGAATACTAGGCTGTTCTGGTATTGGGTTGCAGGCAGCTTAACTTGCTTGCATTACTCATTGGAGCCCTGTTGTCCTATATGTGCTTTGCGTGAATTGCTGGCAATTTGCTTGTGCTACCTTTGCTATGCTGTGTTACACCAATAATAATAATTACGTATTGTCAATTTGGCAACCTCGTGAGGAGAGAGGAGTACTTGGAAAAGTCCCTGATGTTGGGAAAGATTGAAGACAAAAGGAAAAGGGAATGACAAAGAATTAGATGGTTGGATGGTGTTATTGATGCAACCAACATGGAGTTGACCAAACTCTGGGAGGGAATAGAGTACAAAAGGGCCTGGCATGCCCTGGTCCATGGGGTCACGAAGAGTCAGACACGACTAGATGACTGGACAACAACAAATTGTCGATTCTGGTTTATGGAGACCTTTTTTCAGGGCTTTCCATGTAGAGAATACCCAGAAGTGGTTTATCGTTCTATTATTGACGGGGCATCCTGGAATAGTGCAGTTTGCCCAAAGCCACAATGGCCGACTCTTCTCCTGGGAGGCACAGTGGAGAATCCAACTCCCAACCTCTGTCTCCACAGCCAGATGTCAAAACTACTGAGCTAACTGAGTGAATAATCCTGCCATGGAGAGGAGGTTAGACACTGAAACCCAACCCCAACCCCCTTACAGCTCTGTACCGTATTTTTTTTTTTCATTTATAGGATGCTATTTTTTTCTAAAATCATGGTGTGATACACAGAAGTAAGCCTTTTCAGGGATGGGAATGGGGTAGTGGGGAAGCCAAACTGACCTTGCTGTTGTATTCTGAAGACTCCTCTCCACTTTGTTTTTGCAAGGACCGGAGCTTTCGTTTCTGCAGGGAAATACTTGGAAGAGGAGCAACCCATTAAGTTCATTTTCATGGAAAAAGAGGGGTCCGATCCTACAAGAAAAAAGTAGAGAGGGGAGCAATCAAGCCCTCCAGGAAAGAAAAGAAAACAAAACAGCAACCGGAGTGGGACACAGCAGGGGGTGGGGTAGAGGAGAAATAAAACAGGAGAACCCAAATGGACCTAGATGTTTCATTTCTCCGTCACCCCACCTCCTGCTTTTTCCCACCCCCTGCTGTTTTCTTTTCATTTCATTCCAGGAGCGCTTGATACGCCCTCCTCTCTGCTTTAGAGTTTTGGACCCTTCTTCTTTGCCTGAAAATGAACTTTTTAATGGCTTGCTCCACCCCCAAGCATTGCCCTGCAAAAACAAAAGCTCCCATTCCTTGCAAAAACAAAGCAGATAGGAATCTTCAGAACACAGAAATTAAAGGAAAGACCATGTGATCAGGTGGGGTGGCATGAGGTGGAGGAGGGCTCATTGGGGTCTTAAAAGTGTGGGGCATCTAATATACAGCAGTGTCTTGTAGATGGAAAAAATATGGTAATTCTAAGTTTCATGGAGTGGAAATAAGTAGGGTTTTATTTAGTTTTATACCTGGGGTCCAGTGTGATCAAGTAAGTAGAGTGTACAAGTTAGGATATGGAATCATCAGTTCAAAATCTCTCTCTCAACCCTGGAGCTGTTGATTTTCAGGCCATCAATGTACCTCATCCAACATTACTTTATAGGATCATGCTGTAAAGTGAATATTGGGATAATCTTGTAGACTGGTGTTCTTTAAGAGGAAGAATTAGATGTTTAAATAAGAGGGTAACTAGTTTTGGCTCTGATGTTTATATAAAGTGCTGCCACCTAAAGACAAACATCTCATTGCTATCTCTCAAGAGGTCTGTGTGTAACAACCTAAAGTCTAGGAGTTTTCGGTCACATTGGAATTCGTCTTAAGGCATTGAGTGGGCAAGCAATACATTGAAACAATTTCCTTTTATTATGGTACACTATATTATATTTTCTATAAATAACGGGACTGTTGAATCCTTGGGTTCTTGGTAAGTCAACTTGTGCATAAATTCCATTGATTCATTGGACCTCCTCTAAGCATGACTACTGGATTTCAGCCATTATATAAGTAGAGATGCCGGTAGGCTTTGTAGAGATTTTTGTGTTAAGTCACATTGAAATCTCAATATTACTTGAAAAATGTTTTTTAAGAAATCTACAAAACTCAGGCAAACAAAACTGAAGCAAGGATATTTTTGCCTCAAGATTTTTTGTCATTTTAATTTTTTAAATTTTATCTTTGTTGGTTTTTTGCCTCCATTTTATTTTATTCCTTGCCTGATACACTTGAACAAATTAACACAGCTTCCTCATTGGAAACTACACCATTAAATTTAGAGTCTGTAGATCTGTTTCTCTGTTCCACTTCATCAACTGTGATCATTTGAATGTATCCATCACAGTAAAGAGCTTAGAAAGGGTTGGTTTTCTTTTTCTTAAGAAAAGGAAACCAAAATTCCTCCAGCTATCATGGCTGTTGTTTGGGGGATTCTGCATTTCCGTGCCCTGCCAACGTGTGATCCTTTCTTCCTGTCATATCTGACTTCATTGGCATTGTAACCACCATGCATGCAGCATCCTTCATTTAGTACTTGGTGTACAGCCAAAGAGATGATCACTCATGTATGCCAAGTCATTAAAGGCATAAAGAATAAAAAGTATGATAATTGATGTCTTCTCACATGGCACACATTCCCCATGCATACTAAAACCAACATTAAATGGTCCCCAGTATTTCCATTAGTATCTTATGCAGTCTGAGTAGATAAGCAAGGAAAGATTAAGGTAACTGCAAAGGAATGATTGTTTTTAGGATCGTTGGAAAAGGTAATGACCCCGGTTTGGATTTTTCTGACACTTCCATATACTATATTCTATGGACATTCTCTGAATTATTAAGAAACTTCTTTTGAAAGAATGCAAAAATTATACAGCCTCTCTCTCTCGCTCTCTCTCTCGCTCTCTCGCTCTCTCTCTCTCTCTCTCACACACACACACACACACACATACATACACGTGTGCGCGCACACACGCGCACACACATACATACACGCGCGCACACACACACATGCACACACACACACACACACACACACACACACACACACACACACCATTTATAATGGAAATCTGAAAGTATAGAAAAGTTGTTCTTAAACATTCTTCGTATTTGTCTTTTTCTTCATGTCATTCACAACATGATTTTTAATGTGAATCATGAAATCTTGAACACATTTGCCACAGTAACTAACACTCCAATTGGAACACCACATCACTGAAGTGTTTGCATAACAATTTGTGCTGACATTCAGCTCTATCTGAAGCTCTTGCCCTAAATCTCTCAATGGAAACTATTTTGGATATTGTAGACATGTGTCTTCAAATGATTATTCCATTTGAGGACACTCCTGCTTCCACATCTTTTCCCTCCTTCGATTAAAACAAATTACCTTGGAAAATGTAATTTTAAAAAAATTATTTAAAAAAATTAAATGCAATCAAGTATAATTGTGGAACCATGCAGTGCTGCCTTCTGAGAATTTATGTTGCTCTCTCTCTCTCTCTCTACCTCTCTCTATCTGTCCTCCCCACCCCAAAACAGTTGCTTGTATTCACCCCATGGCGCCTACGCCCAAAGTAAACTTGCCCTTGTGCTCTTTGCCTATCGACTGCAACATCTCCTGAATGAAGAAGGGAGTCCCGTGACTTCTAATGTGGTGGATCCTGGTGTGGTGAATACTGATCTCTACCAGAATATCTGTTGGGCAGCAAAGGTGGTCAAATGGATAACAGGCTGGCTTCTCATGAAGGTAGGTAACGGCTACAATTGTAAGGCCTTTAATTTTGGACTGGGTGTGTGAACCAAATGTTCCTATGTGTTGTTTAAAAAAGTATATCCAGTGGTTCCTAGCATTTTATCTTTTATTTTATTGTGATGTTCCTGATCTTTCAATGCTTATTTTTTTAAACAAAAACAATGAGAAAGGAGTTTTGGTAGTGGCCATGGTGTTTTTCTCAGAAAGGCCTCTTTGTCTGTATAGTAGGGCAAATTTTCATGTTTTGAGTTTTCCCTCAGCAACTGTGTGCATGTGTGTGTGTGTGTGTCTGTCTGTCTGTCTGCCTGTCTGTCTGTGTGTTGTATAGAGAGAATGTGTTTTGTATATATGTTAAAAATGGTAACTAAGCAATGCAACTTTCCCATTAAAAAGGCTTTTCCTTCGATCCTTTCTTTTGTTTTTCATATTAAAAAAAACCAAATATAGCAAATATAGTACAAAAATAATTTAAAATAATAACCATCATCCTAATAAATGTGCATAATAAGGTCTGCCTTTATACAATACATCACCTTACAACCTCTGTTAAATCATGAATGGACCTTGTACCCAATAGCCAAAATCCTGTTGCTGGAATCACACTAAAGTGGGTCCATGGAATCAGTGGGGTTTTGAGGAATCAGGACCTCCATAGGTTCTATTGATTCAGATGGGCCTAGTGACTTAGTAGGCCAAAGTAAGTCACAGTTAGAGTAGGACTATTTGAAACAATGGAACATATGGGGGAACTGGTTTACTAAATCTCCATTGATTCAGTGAGACTATTCTAGACCACTAAGCAACAGGAATTTGGCCAGTACAGTGGTACCTTGTATAAAGGAATAAATTCATTCCAAATGAAATTATGTTAAGCAAATTTTTATTTATACAAATTTCCCATAGGAATGCTTTGAAAACAGAGTAATCCCTAATCGCAACCGTTTTTATGTTGTGCGGATTCGTCCCATAGACACTTCTGTTAAGCAGATTTCCCCTATCTCTGGAACTTTTTGTGTTGTACAAATTTTATGTTATAAAACCATTTGGCCCACTGTATCTATATTAGTTCTTATCCTAGATCCTTTATGCTTGATGGAGGGTGTTGATATGCATCGAGTGCTTATTTGGTGAAGTGATCCCCTTACCTGAGAGACAGTAGAAAATCAAATTAATAGCACAAAAAAGCCAGCCACTGGTAGTATTATTTAATTACTTTTTGTGTTTACAAACTTTTAAATTATCTTTTTATAAAAATGAATAGCTAGGCATTTTGTAATCCCCCACCACACTGTACAAGAAAAATAATCTTTTTATTGCTTAAATACGCACTATTTCTCTCCTGTCTGATTTGTATTAAAAGGCATTTTTTAAAAAGGTTTTGTTTGCCCCACTTGCTAACATTAATTTTCTTTTTTAATATGCAAATAGAGGCTGGAATTTGGCATCAAACTGTTGCAATAGCAGACTGAATTAGTAATTGTTTTGACTGCTTTTTGTGGCATCCTGTTTTACATGTGCATTGGAGAAGACGATTGTCTTTATCCAATGAGTAAACCAACTGCTAAAAATTTTTTGCATGGTAACCCGCTGATATTCCTTCAATAATTCATTTCCCTCTTTCTCTCTTCTATGAAGTACCAGTTAAGTCTGAAATACAATGTTATCTTTTCAGTGCAAAACATACTCTCACAGATCAGCTGCTAAATGAAACCAATTTTGCCTGCCTGGCTGAAACTATCCCATTAATTGAATGCATTGTGCCACTACATATAATTGAAATGTTTTAATGTGTGTAGCTGGATGGACAATAAACCAAATTCCCATGCTGCATAAATATTTCCCCTCTCCACTAAGCAGGAGTATCTTATAAAGTCCAATTTATTTCCTAAGAATTCTGCAAGGCTGCCAGGAAACTAGCAAAATCTTAAATGTGTATTTGAAAGCAAAACTCCATGCCAAAAAGGAAGATGAAAATTGCAGGTACTCTGTCCTACTGATGAATTTAAATTGGAATTACCAGTTTCTAGGGGGTAGAAGAGTGGGGTGGGCTCAAAATATGAAATAAGTACATAGTTAACACCCATACATCTCTGTGTAGTTCAAACAGTGGGGGTGGCTGTGAGCATAAGACTGTACACTGTGGACTAGGGGGGGTGAGGAAACTTCGGCCCTCCAGCCGTTTTGGACCACAACTCCTACAGTCCTTTATCACTGATAATATAGGTGCAAAAATCTGGGAGCTGCAGTCTAGAACATCAGGAGGGCCAAGGGTTCCCCACCCCTACTGCAGACCATCTTGGCTGCTCAAATTGGTGCCATCAACATTCAGGCCACCTTGAGTTTGGCATTCTTCTTCCTCCTGGCAATGTGGGTACATTGCAATATCAGACCTTTTCCTGGCATTTTGAATCATGGATACAAATATCCCACAATGATTAACTGGAGGGTTTTTGGAAGAACTGGATAGTATTAAAGGGAATGGGAATCAGTAAATGAGGTTCTAACATGAATTCAACCCCCCACCCCAGCATGTGGAAATGAATTTATCCCATTGGTGTTTCTAAGTATGTTTCTATCCTTCTTACGTGTTTGCTTGGTTACCTTTTGGAAACCTAGCTCATATTCTGCCTAACAAGAGAGTTACATATGCCTAAGTGCTGACTGGAGAGTCCTTTGACAGCTCTCTGGTAAATCAAGAGGCCCTGATCTCCCCTAACAGCTGTGATCTATTAACACATCGCAGGACTGCTGATCGATACATGCACCCCTTGATGTACAAATGGAAAGACAAGTCTGTTGGCTCATAGGGCATATTTGAACTGTCAAGAAATAAGCAGTCCGCTGAACTGAAACAAAGGTCTCTTGAACGAACTACATTAAGATGCAGTTCAGCAATCTCTCATAACCTTTCCATTGTCAGTTGTGTGTGGGATTTTTTCTTTCATTCTTCTTGTAGTGATGCTGCTCTCTACCTGTGAATAAAGCTCAAATATCTATGTTTCATTTTCCTTCAAGAAATTCAGCAGCTGAACAGAACCATGCCTTGTGCAAAAACACTGCACTGTAGAATTAGATTTATTAGTGGTTTAAGCCTATGTAAACATCTCATATCACAGAGGAGAAGAAAGGAAGGGGTAAATGTTAATTGGAGGAATACATGTACTTAACTTTCTTTATATTATGTCAAAGACATGCAGAATTCATAAGTTGGAGTACAGAGATGCATTCACACTCTCTTGTGTACTGATGTCTGCATGTTCTTTTAATTTTTAGGGTCTCCAAAAATTTGGCCACCTATTTTCAACCATTACTTGAATTTCATACCCCTTCCTGCTTTCGCAACTGGCTTTCCAATATTTTGTGCCCTCCTCCCTTCTTCCCTACATATCAGCACATGGCCCTTTTTGTACCTAAATATGTGTGTGTGTTTTTCTTTGCCATCCGTGCATATCTAGACCTCTTTGACAACTTCCCTTTGGCTCAAATGACTTTCCCTTTAAATGTCAGGCATGGTTGGGTATTATATTTCCACTGACCCAATTTCAGGAAGGAGCACGGGGTGCTATGAATCAGCAACCATGAACGTGGCCTTTTGGATTTCTTTTAACTAGGCATACACACTGCCTTTAGACAATTGTGGGAAAAGGAACTCAATCAGAGGTATATTTACAGTCTCAGAGTGACTGAGAGCAGAGAGCACATTTATGGAATGTATTCCCTTCCGTTCCTTTCCAGTAGTCTAGGATGTCTCCCATAAGGTATAAGGCAGTTTCAGCCCGCAATCTATATGCCCTTCATTTGAACAAAGAACAAGTCGGGGAGGGAGGGGTGGCCTTCTGCACACCCCTGCTTTCAACCTATGACGATATACTGGAATGCAAACCATTATCCTGTTGTTCCCGGCAAACGGCATTTTAAAGCTTTATTCACCAAAAGAGATGATCTCACTGTGCATGTAAGTTGCTATCTTAAGAATGACAGCGCTTTGAGGAAATTTGGCAGGTTACAAAATTCTCCCACTTCTCTGTGTTGTTAGTGTCAGTACAGTGCAAGCAGTAGATGAGAAACCTTGAAATTATCTTCCAGTTAATATACTTCCAAAACAAAACAGAAGGCAGCAATGATGGCACTCCTGACAAGCATTTAATAAGCGTACATTCCAACATGTATACACTCTGAACTGTATCTTGCTGTTACATGCCACCCATCAAGTTGCCTCCAGTATCTTAATGTCTCTTCCAGATGCCTTTCACTCTCCATAGCATTATTATCTTTACCAGCATGTGTTTTCTTCCCATGATGTGCCTAAATTGTGACAGCCTTAATCTCATCATTTTTGCTTCTACAGGGAGTTTGGCCTTGACCCACTTGTTTCTTCTTCTGGAGGCCCATAGTATCTGCAAAGCTCACCTCCAGTACCATATTTTGAATGAATCTGTTTTTTCTCCCCACTGGCTTTCATTATTGTCCAGCTTTCACTTTTGTACATAATGAGAATGGGGCTCACTGTCAAGTCAGATTTAAGTCGCATCAGACTCAACTCATACCAAATGGCCTCAAATTGCTAATGGGAACTTGCTCACTCTCTCTTTTTTCTGCGGGAAATAGCTTGTTTTTAATATGGACATGGACTTGGTGCTTGGGACTTGTTAAAAAAGACTTGGATTCAGACGGTGAATTCAGACTTTCCAACATCCCTGGTACAGTGGACCCTTGTATAACAAACAGCTTGTATAACATAAAATTTGTACAACATAAAAAATTCCGGAGATAGGGGAAATTTGTTTATCAGAATCGCCTATGGGGAAAATCCATACAACATAAAAATGGGATTCCTCCATTTTCAATGCATTCCTATGGGAATTTGTATAAAGGAAAATTTGCTTAACATACTTTCATTTGGAACGAATTAATTCCTTTATACAAGGTACCACTGTATTTAGAACTATATAGGTTTGGGTGATTTTAGTCTTGGTCCCCAGTGACAAGATCTGATGATCTTTTCTAGCTCCTTCATTGCTTCAACTTTGAGTCTCAGTGTTCTGATTTGTTGGCTGCAGTCACCATCTGATTGATGATTGAGCCAAGGTATATAAAATCTTTAACCATTTCCATTTCTTTATTGTGAGGATTAAAGTTATGTTATTCTTCTGTAATCATTATTTTTTTGTTTTACGAATTTTTGTTTTAAAAATTTGTATGAACCAAGCCAAACCGAACCGAGGGTGGGCCCGAAGCAGAACGAACCGAACCATCAGTTTTCTGTTTCGTGCCCACCTCTACTTACATTTAATTTATTTTCAAAATTCTTTCTTAGTTTTTCATACCATGTCTACTCATAGGGCAGCTGGTCAGGTGTATATAGGGCTACAAATTGCACTTTATTATTGTAACATTAAAAATACAGAGTGAAATCCAGTTGTTAGTCCCAAGCAGATCAGATTCTGCAGCCAGGGACCTAAACCATGGTGTGGACGTGGACATCTAGCCTTCTTTTGTAAGTTTTGTGTGTACAGTGTGTGGTCTATGGGACCCCAGAACGAAGAGGGTGGAATGGGTTACAGGTTTTAGATTTTTGGGCATTGAGTTGCAGGAGGATCTGTCCTGGAGTGTCAACACAAGGGGGCTTGCAAAGAAGGCTCAGCAGAGACTATTTTTCTTGAGAACTTTAAGGAAAAATCGTCTTCCATAAAAGCTGCTGCTGGCTTTCTATCATTGTGGAATTGAGAGTGTGCTTACACAGGTTATGTGTGTAGTATGGAAGTTGTACCCATCGGGATAGGACAGTGTTGCACAGAATCATAAGAATTGCAGAGAGTACTGTGGGCTGTTCACTCCCCACCCTAGAACAAATTTATACTATCAGATGCCACTGTAAAGCATATATATATATTAAGAGATCAATCACATCCTGGTCATCGCCTCTTCGAGTTGCTGCCATCGGGATGGAGATATAGAGTACTGAGGGCAAGAACAAACCATCTCAAAAATAGCTTCTTTTTTAGAGCAATATTGGTCTTAAACAGAAATTCTGGACATTGAAGTCAGCTTATTTTGTATGTCATATTTTAGTCATTTTATATGTCATATTTTATTTGTTGCTGTTTTTAAATCTATGTGGAATATTTTAAATGAGTTGAATATAGCAACCATGAAATTTTGTTGTTCCTGCAAGGGGGCAATGACAATAAAGATTCCTATTCCTATTCCCTATTCCTATTGCATTATTTCATAATGGGAATTTTGCTTTGATATATGAGTGTTTTGGTTTACAAGAATGTTTCCGGAACAAATTATGCTCGTAAGTCAAGGTATCGCTGTATGTTATATTTGGATCTTTCTGTGGAGAAAGATGGCATATAAATATTTTAAATAAATAAAAATGTAAGTGGTATGGGGCATTCCAAATTATACAGGACTCTTCTCAAAGAATGTCTTTGGTGATATTTTTCTTATGTGCTGTCAAGTCACCTTGGGTATACGGTGACCCAGTGAATGAGAAATCTTCAAAATGTCCTATCCTCAACAGCTGTGTTCAACTCTTGTAAATTCAAGTCTGTGGCTTTCTTTAGGGAGTTAGTCCATCTTACTTAGTCTTCTTTCCCGGCTGCCTTCCACCTTTTCCAGAGAATCCTGCTACTCATGATGTGCTCAAAGTAGGACAACCTCAGTTTCAACATTTTTCCCTCCAGGCTAGATTTGATTTCCAACCCATTTTCTGGCACTCCAGGGTTTTCACAAAGCTCTTATCCAGCAGCACATTTCAAATAAATCAATGTTTTTCCTCCTGTCAGCTTTCTGTACTGTCCAGCTTTCACAGCCATTCATCATAGTTGTCAGTACAAGAGTGTGGATGATCTTGGTCTTAGACTCCAATGACACATACTTACTCTTGATTATCTTTTTTTAGTTCCTTCAGTCTTCTTCTCATTTAATGGTTCCCTTTGGATTGATGGTTGACCAAGGCATACAACATTTCTATTTCAGCTTCTTTATTGTCAAGATCAAGTTGTGTAGTTCTTCTGTAGTCATGGTTGTTGTCTTAATGTTCAACTACGGTCTTGCTTTGGTACTTTATTCTTTCATTTTCTTTAATAGCAATCTAAATCATTGCTGCTTTCCACCAGTAAGATAGTATCATCTGCATATGTTTCTTCTTCCAAATCCAATTGTCATTCCTCTTTCATCTCAGTCTAGTCTGAATTTCTGTATGATAATGCTGTGCAAATTGGAATAAGGGATGAAAGACAATAGATGAAGTTATCAGTGGATGGATCATCCAGACTGCCCATTTACCTGCAAATAACATCAAACCCTTTAGAACTTAAAATTTTATGTATGACTGCATTTACCAGTGGTTGTAAAGAAAATCTAATGAAGCAGATGCATAGCTATCTAAGGCCTGTTAAATAAAGCAGGAGTTACGTGCAAGTAGAAATGTGAATCAGTAAGTTATATATGCATATTTGCAAGCACAAATAAAAGTTCAAGATTTCCAGAAAGATACCATGTCATAAATAAAACAACTACAGTAAGCAGAATCATTTCTTATAGAAATGTGTTTCCTGTACCTGTCAGTGTGACCACAATGTAACTCTGTTTGTTATAGGATTGAGGAAATAGCAGTTTGGGGTTTGGGAACAATGATTCTTGTGTCTCTCTATTTTTTTTAATGATGGTTATGCTAGTAGTTATGGTTTGGCTTTAGCTAATGGAATTCCTGGGTTGCTTTTACTTGAGGTAGATAGAATCTCATGAATGTCATTTTGTGACTTGACAATAACATTAATTTTCAACAATTTGATGATTATTGATGTATTAGTAACCAGTTTTTAAAAACTCATAATGGAGTTATTCTCATTAAATGCAGTCATCATCACTGATTTGTCATAAAGGCAGTTCCATGAACCGACAAGCCAGATATGAAAAATTATATTACATATTTGTAAATGTGCAATTGTAACAGTAATAATTAAAGCGGTGTTTCTGGCAGGGATCTCAAGTAGGCAAAAAGAAATCTCATGATTTCCCTTTTAATTAAGTAGAATTGTGATATTTCAAAGTGAGGACCCTAAGACCCTTCTGTGGTGTTCAGCACTTTAAATAGTTGTTGGTGCTTAGCAACTCTACCTGGAAGCAGTAGAGTAGCTAATTGTAAGCTAAGCTCCAAAGGCTACCCAGCCATCTGTCAAGCCAAAGCATAACTATTTAATGTTTCCAGAATGTGTGGCCATTGTCTTGCACATTCATATACAGTATTTGATTTGGCTTCTGAGTTAAAGGCGTTCCTATAGAACGTCTCCAGCAATGTGAATTCCAAGTGCTGTTGAATGCTACCGTCTAATTCTAGGCACTCATCCCATTGTTGAATCCTTGTTCCATTTGTGTGTGTGTGTGGATCATTTGCAGAAACCTTCCATTCTTTGTTGACGCCAAGACAGTTGCCATCTAGCAGCATATTGCACATGGCAGCTGAACAATTGCCATTTGGCACCCCATTGCACATGGCCAGTTCATAATGAACGACAAAACCAAAAAGGAGTCATTGATTTTGCTGCGATGCCAGTTCTTGGCCAGCAACTTTGCTTTGTGAAAATCACCCGAGGGAACTCTTAGTTCATTGAAATTCTGATTTGAACTGCTTAACATTCTTCCTTGTGCTTTTACTCATCTTGCCTCCAATTCCCCAATAAATGCACAGGAAAGAGAAAAATGCCTTTGTTTTTATTTTATGCTATAATTTTATTTGCTGCTGCAGCCATGCCACCCTGAATCCCAATCTCGTCAGACCTTGGAAGCTAAGCAGGGTCGGCCCTGGTTAGTACTTGGATGGGTGACTGCCTGGGAATATCAGGTGTTGTAGGCTGGGCGACAGACCTTGTGATAGGGTGGCCGAACATCCCCCCCCTCAAAAAAAAAGTTGCATCAAAACAATGGATCTGTCTAGCCCAAGTGGGACAAACACTAAAGGGGGGGGGAGAGAGAGATAATATAATATCATTTGTACTATTCTGTTGGTAATTACATTCGGAGTCCTGATTCCTAAGATAAAGGTGGGGTGTCAATCAGTCAAGCAAACAAGACAATCCAACAATGGATCCCTTCTGATATGTAAGAAAACTTAGAAAACCATTGCTACTTATGAATGCTTGATTAACAGTCCAGAACCCACCAGCTAAAAGTTGTCGATCTTTTAGCTCTGCTGTCAATCATTCCTGTACTTCTGAGGCACGTGAAGAGAGGGGATTTACACGAGCATCGTGGCCTCAGCGCCCTTCCCCATTTTTATTGCGACAAAGGCAGATGCTTCCAAGAAAAATGTTGTTACCCATGGAGACACTCTGCCTAATGCAAAACATGGATTTTTGAAAAGGTGGATTCTCAGAAATAAAAATAAATTCAAGGTGGATAACCCCCATTTTGATCAAAATTAGTTCGAGTTAGTTAAAAAATATTGTTAAAAAGAGCCTGGAACTGAAATCAGTCAATACACGCCCAAACGGGTATGCAGAAAACAGAGGCTAAATAATAGAAATATTCTATATTTTTAGCCATCACCATTCTTGTATACAAAAATAAGGTGGAAATACATTGTTTTCACCAAGATTTGGTTATTTCCCCTGCTCCAACTTGCTAGGTTGTGTTCTCAGGATCTTACTTTCACCCTCATTTGTGCTGATTGTTTAAGACCTTAGTTAACCTGTTGCTTGAAATGCTGGAAACATAGGTTTAGCAAAGGGAAAATAATTAAAACTGTTTATCTTACAGAGTAATCGCGGGTGGCTGGTGTGAATAAAAGCTAACTCAATTTTCTTTTGTTCCATCTGTGCTCCAGGCCTAAGTCTCTACAAAGTTCACCAATAGTAATCCTCTTAGTGTACACAGTTTTTTGAATGAAAAGGTCAGCCATTTTTCTTTCACTCATTAATGCTACTATAGGATTAACAAAAAACAAACAAACTGTTATTTTAAGTTTTATTTTTCAAAGGGGCTCAGTGCTCTGCAGCCCCATTAATTCTTCCTTCATCTTACTTAATGTCAGTGTTGTGGCTGTCAAGGAGTGACATAAGACCTGCAAAAGATCCAAGATGGTTAGTGTTGGTGCCCCTTCCATTGACATTACAATATAACACTAAAAAGTCCGCTGTTTACATCCATTAAGCTTATTGTCTTCTGAGGGGTAGGGGTATGTTATATAGCACCAGTAGCCACTTGGAAGGCATTTATTTAATAGTTCTTGATATTACCCTCATAGCGTGGTTAAGTGTGTCCACCGCTTTTTTTATGCACACTGTTTTTGTATGCACTGCAATACTCAGAGAATAAATATTCCAAGGCAAGATTTTATGCTGTAAGAATTATGGCACTTGCTGCCCAGGTTTTACCAGAAAGTTTGGGTAGGATATTGTTCCTAGTTTGCATTTTATCCATGGTTTTACTTAAATGTTCCGTATAGGTTAAGGATGACTCCTAAGTACTTTGGGCTGAAGTTGGGCTTTAGCAGCAGATTCCTAAATTCCACTTTTGATTATTTGGATTGTTTGTTGCTTAAGTGGGGGGAAATGACCTCGGTTTTGTTCAGGTTGGGTTTCCTTTAAATCATTTTCAAGGTCTTTTTCAGTCTTCAGATTATTTTAGCACCACAATATCATCAGTGTATACTGTATAAACTTTTTTTACAGCAGTGCTTGGCAAGACAGATGTAGAAATGTTAAATACAGTATTGTTGCTTTTCCTGTGTGAGATCTTTTTAAAAAATGTAACCAGAAATGGCTAGCAATTTTCACTGACTGGTATTTGAGGGTGTTAAATGATGCAGGGTTGTGGGTTATTCGTTTTGCCAAGAGAAGGTAGGGAACCACAAACACTGTCCAGGAAGGTTCATGTTGCTCCAGAGCCACACTTTGCTTTTATTGGTTTATTTAGACACTTGTTTCCTGAAGCTAGATGGTCAGCATTTCCTCCCTCAACAATGGGAACTGCCAGTTTCAACTTGATATTCTTGGGCAGATGCTTCTGTGTTCAAGAAAGCCTGAGGCCTATTCTTGTAATTGCTAGCTACTAACTACCAAATGATTAAGAGAAACACCCATTATGTTACTTCTTGTAGCCATGAATATAAGGAGCAACAAATGGGTTCAGCTAATAACACAATATTGGAACTCCTAGTCTTACTCAGTAGAGTTTATCAAGAACCTGATTTGCATGAAATGAATACAGTGGTACCTTGTATAAAGGAAATAATTCGTTCCAAATGAAATTCTGTTAAGCAGATTTTCCTTTGTACAAATTTCCCCTAGGAATGCACTGAAGACTGATTAATCCCTAATTGTGACCATTTTTCTGTTGTACGGATTTGCCCCATAGGCGATTCTGTTAAGCGATTTCCCCCTATCTCCGGATATTTTTTCCTTTAAGCAGATTTTCCGTTAAACAAACTGCTTGTTATACAAGGGTCCACTGTACAATGAAAGGATAGAAAGTCAGGTAAATCAATCTGCAAAGCTGGCTGTAAAATGGGTGCTTCGTCATTTTGTGGCTCCTGTCTTCTAGGTAGGAAGCATTGGTTATTGTCCCTAGCTGGCCAAGCTGCTGTACCCAGGGCCGGTGCATCCATTAAGGTGAACTATGCCGTTGCCTAGGGCGCCAAAATAGAACGAGGGCACTGGCCAGCCTGCCGCCCCCCCTGCCGCTGGCCACCACCATCCCCCTGCCCGCCAGCCACCCGTCGCCGTCTGCCCATCGCTACCCGTTGCCCTCCGCCCTCCGCGCCTGTCACCGCCCACCCCCTGTGCCTGTCGCCCCCACCCCCATTGCCGCCCCGCCCATGCCACCCCCTGCCCCGCCCACCCGCCACCCGCCCCACCCACTGCACCTCGCCTAGGGTGCAAAAACAACTAGCGCCAGCCCTGGCTGTACCCCTTATCTTGAGATACATACTGGAATTTCTGAAAATGGAAGATTCCCCCTGGCCAAAAAAAGACTGCATTTTGCTATGTATTAGCCACAAACACCCAACCATAATAATTACAATAAAGTGGTAACAGATGCTGAATGAATGTGGAACCTACATACAGTATATGAAAGGGAGCCAGCAATAAACCCTTATCTGGGAACCCTCACCCCCAAAGAACAGGTGGAAAATAGGAAAAAAGTTCAACAATGCTGAAGATTGAGCTCATATAGGGAACATTTTTATACATTTGGAAGAGACTGGAATCTCTGGCAGATCCACCTGTTCAGTATTTTCCCTGACTGAACTGGAGAATTTTAATGAGAACCATACTGGCTTGGAAGCTTGTTTCCCTTTCATGCCATCTCAGAAGGTGCTGTCCCACTGCATCTGTTTTTCCTGCCACAAGGGCCACAAATGGAGACCCGTGGGGTGTCAGGGAGATAAGAATATCCTGCTGTATTTTTCCTGAGCCTACTAAGCCTATGCTATACTCAGGGCCACAGTATTCACCACAGCAAAATGCCACTTTCTTTACATAATGTTGTTTATTTTATTTTATTCTTGTTTTTTTTTTGAGACAACCAAAATTACATTGAGTTAACAATATTTTGACAGAACTAGCTGTGGCTCTGGGCAGACTTGTTACGTTCTCATTTCCCTTTATAGCTGCCTTTACTGACAGGAAGGATATATAGCTTATACTAATGAGCTCCTTAAATAATTCTGAGGATTCATTTTGAAGTAAGTATATATGAGGAATCCAGATCCACACCAGAAATAGTTATTCAGCATGATGCCAATTGAATTTTGCAATGTGATAATCACTGTTATTGTTAAGCAGAAATTAAAGTGTTCAGAGGAGCATTAGCAAGTAGTGACCGAGATCATCCAAGGAATTCGTGGCAGAGAATTCTTAAGGAGAAATAACAGTAGAATTTCAGATTACAGTCACCCCCCGCCATTTCGCGGTTCAGGTACTGTGATCCCACTATATTGCGGAATTGCAGTACCTGCGGGGGATGGTGGGGAGCGATTGCATCGCTCCCCGCTGCCCCCCGCCCCCTCTGGGAGGCCTCAGAACCATGCGGGGGGCGTGGCAGGGAGCGACCAAATTGCTCCCCGCCACCCCCACTCGCCCCTCTGATCGCCCCCCCTGTCCCCACCCAACCTGCTTCCACATATCGTGAATTTTCATGTATCGCGGGTCAAGTGGGTCCCTAACCCCCACAATAGGTGGGGGGTTACTGTACCTCTGAAAATATGCAGAGCAAGTTCTCACCTCACAAGTGAGCAACGGCAGGGCAGCCTCATGCACTTAGAACTGAAGAGGATAAGGAACGGTAAATAGTTTCAACAGACTTCTACAGTCTCACAGTTCCCTTTGCAATTCTCAGAATGAGGATGCATTGTCTATATGCATTAAAGTGTCCTTGGTCTTTTTAGAAAGAAAGGGTTGGCTTCACTTCTGTTAGTAGCAGAGTGAGAGAATCCAGTATACAAATCCTTTATACTGAAACAGGAAGCAGAAGGGTGATCACCACAACTGTTCCAAATTGCAAAGGGACCTCATTTTGGTTCCTCAAAAATATTAGTTAAAATTCATCAGCTGTGCTGGCGCGGCTATAAGAAAATCAGCTTCTCTTTCTCATTTCTTGTTTCTTTGCTACCTCACAGCCGCCTTCCATTGTCATATCATATGGAATAAGTATAGGGATCATTTGTCAGAATCAAAAATGATATAATTTGCATTGTTGGGTAATTGACAGGGCTCTGGAAGAGTCTATCAGAACCCAATGTTGATGTCTTCCCTTGGGATCCTCGTTGTTTTGTTCCCCACAGTCTAGCTGTCTGAACTGCATTCAATTTAGCTACCCATTTTAATTTCCCTTAATATTTTTCATCTAGCACTGTAAGAAAATGTGTTCTAGCACCAGTTGCCTAACACAGTTTTGAGTGTAAGCAGGGCCTACTAGCAGCAAACACCTTGTGTCATTCTCCCAGCCCACCTCCAAACATCCCTGGAACCTGCACTGTTTGTATTTCACACCTTTAAGAAGAGAATAGTCAGGAGAATAGTACTGTTTTCATTTCCCTTGCTCTCCTTTTTAGTATATATAAGGATGTCACATTGGTGGTGATCATGTAGACTGCAGGATCTCAAGATGATTAAAGGGATGATACTGTATGCTTGTTTGTAAAGAATTCTTGTTTAATACTTGTGCGGAAGTTAACCTATCCAACTTTCTACCTTTTCATATTATTCATTACATGCTCATAATATAGCATTTTCATATAAGTTTAGGAGAAGAAGAAAGGTACAGAAACCAACTGGTGCTGCTTTAAATTTTTGATGGCTAGGAGGTGTCCCCCTTGCACATGGCACTTCTGGTTTCTCCCAGCATGGATCCTTCAGCAGGAGATCTACTACAGGTTTTATTATAAGCTGTCCAACCTGCTTTGAGGATATGAGTCAATGCATTGATATTGATAACTCTAAAACGGTTTATTTACAATCCAGAACAAATTCAGTGCTGCCCTGGCATCACCATTAGACTCTGGTGTCCTTATATGTATGCAAATTGCAACAATCCTTACATAAGGAATGATGCAACAGACATGGGGAAATTCTGAAACTGCAGAAAAATTCAGGGGATTAGGACCTTAAGTAGGGGTCAACAGCCCACTGAGGCCTGAGTGTGCTCACTGATCTTTGAATACTAGCTTTTTGGGATGGGGTGGGACGAAGGCCAGAGAATCGAATGTATTATCTTCTAAAAGGACTTGCCTGGCTGCTAGAACTCTGAACAGGAGCATTGGGCACTGCAGGGTTGCATTGCATGCCTGCAGTTACAGTGCTTCCTTTTCATAGGTAAGACTGAAGTTGCTTTTTAATATGCAGCGCTTGCCTACACCATGTTCTGCTGCTTTATTAATACATTTTAAAATGATGCACTACAGAGGGGAAATTTTAGAAACCAGATCTACATTATTTATTAGTGCCATAGCAAATGTTATTCCTTTAGGTTTTAGGAATTGCACAGGTGCCAAAACATTTGCATCACTTAATGCAAAAGATGTTTAATATGTTTAGTTACACCTACTGCTTTAAAATGAAAGGAACAGGAACTCATCTAAGCAATCTGAAATACAGATGAGCAGTCCCCTGCTCAACGATTAGATGGTACTCAAAATGAAAGAGAAGATAATCTAAAATCCTTTTCCTGCCTCTAATTTGGCTTTTACGCCTTACAAAGTGCCTTTTAGGATTTTCAAATGTACATTTGCCGTTATCAATGAGCACAGTTTAGCAGCTGGAAATGGGAAGCCCTGTGGAAGGAAGCATGATACGGAATAGTCTGAGATAGACTTGGGCAAAGAATTAAGTATAAATTGGATTCATTTCCTACTCCCCCATTTCGTATCTGCTCCAGACCTCAGAGTAGCCTACCTTGTTGGATTGCTGTGAATGATGTGGTGAAGTGAGAAAGAGTCATTTACATTGACCTGATCCTGTTGATAAACATTGCCTAAAGCATGTGTCACAATGCTGGACACACTTTTTTGTACATATGGCTTGGGACTTGGAGCCCATAAGAACACATATTCTTATTTTTTTTCTGCTTATCTCCTTTTTGTTGTTGTTTTTTATTTGATCAATCACCTGGTTATTTTTACTTTTATTTTAGTTTATTGTTATTGATCTATATAGTTCTATTTTATTTATATTATGTTGTTTGTATTTTGGTTATTTAAATGTGTTTTGTTTCTATATTGCAATTTTATGTTGTAAACTACCCAGAGTAGCCTAGGGCTAGATGGGTGGTACGAAGGTCAAATAAATAAATAAATAAATAAATAAATAAAAGGACCATATAGAAACAAGCCAAAGAAAAAGAACCATTGGTGACTGTATATGTCTTTAAAAAACGCTGTGCCATGTTTTGAGAAAAGGATATCCTGTAGATTGCTGTACTCTATTATCTCTCATTCTCTGTTGACTTTGTACTCTTGTCCTTCTATGTCTGTCATGACATTTGCAAAGAATAAATACAAATGTCATTTATTTAATTCTTTGTGCCTTGAGAATTTTAACTTCAGTCACATACAATATACATGTGAATGTCGTGCCTTGGTAAAACAGTTATTGGACATGCTACTAGAGCATATTAAATTCAAAAAATAATTATATTTTATAGCTCACCAAGTCTCCAGCATCCATCTTTGTAGTTTGCAGTCTTCAAAAAGCTGGCCAGAAGGTTTGGTAGCTTTCTCTGGCTGTAATTTTTCTGTTATATTGCCCTGGTTGCTATAGTGACGTGTCTTTCATTGGCCCCTTTCTGTTGCTGGGGCTGGAAAATGGCTATCCGTAAGACAAGCACAGGCAATTAGTTTTCTCAGAAGTGGGAATCACAATCCTATAAACATCAGCTGCAAGTCCTGGATTGCACTAGTAAACACTGCCTATAAATGGCCTGGGTAAAGCTCCACTCTGAAAACTAGTATTTAGTTAGTTAGTTAGTTAGTTATTAGTTAGTTAGTTAGTTAGTTAGTTAGTTAGTTAGTTAGTTAGATGATAGATAGATAGATAGATAGATAGATAGATAGATAGATAGATAGATAGATAGATAGATAGATAGATAGATAGATAGATAGATAGATAGGGCGCTTTTACATGACCCCTAAAATCTGAGGCAAAGGGCTCCCAGATCTGGAGATTAAAATTGTTTTCCCACCAGCTCCGGATTTTAAAAAAAATCAGTACGCCCACGCCCACCTAAGCGCGTCCCAGTGCATTTTCCAAGTACCTGGTCTCCGAAGGTGAAAAATTTCTGATGCGGATGTAAAGCAGTGAGTGCCAGGCTCTCCTTGCATTGTGTTTGTTTTTGTTTTTTGCCCCTGCCCCTTTAAGAGACTGGAAGAGACTGGAATGCTTCCTGGGGCAGCTCCCGACAGCAGAGCGGAGGTGAGCCTGCATTTTTTCTCCCTCCCCTCACGCAGACAGGAGCAAGGGAGTGCGGAGGGGTGGGAACACGGGAAGAACAACAAACCCCCAAGATCTCTTGTCCAAATTTAATTTGCCAGAGGATCTTAGGGGTCGTGTAAAAGCGCCCTTAGTTAGTTAGTTAGTTAGTTAGTTAGTTAGTTAGTTAGTTAGTTAGTTAGTTAGTTAGTTAGTTAGTTAGTTAGTTAGTTATAGGATTTCTATTCTGCCCATCTGGCAGCGAGGTCACTCTGGGCGGTGACCTATTTAACCTTAGTTCTTACTCGACAAATAACAGTACTATGGTTAAAATCTGCTTGTGATAAGCTTAGGAGGAATCTGCTTACTGTAGTTCTGTTGAAGACATTTTTAATTCAAAGATTCTTATTGCAGTTGAAGATTCTCCCAGTGTTTAAAATAGAAGTTTCAGTGGGACACAACACCCACAGTGTACTTGACAAAGATGTCAAAACAATACATGCAGACAAAAAAGTTCTTTGTTGACTTCATCCTTGGAATCCAACTTAGGACCAATCTGTTATGAAAAAGGGCACGCCCACCCGTGGCACCCAGGTAAAGATGTAAAAATACATTGATATAGTCAAAGGAAAAGCATGTGTGCCATCATGGATGGAATGTAAATCATTGCTGCTTTTCCATAGGTAATTCCAGAAGCACACAGAACAAAACAGATTGCATTGGTTAAGGAGAAAGCATTATCAGAGTAGAACAGATACAGTGGCCCATAGGGAAATGTGCTCCAGCCTAGCCTCAATCCATGCAAAACACTGGGTTACTCAGAGGTGGGGACTTTCTCAGTAACTTCTGGAAATCTCTGTTAGTTTTTAATAATAAAGACCGGGAAGTCTTAAAATATGCAGTGGGAATAAGAGAAACTACCCCACATTAGTTGTGGTCTTTTTAAAAAAAAATCTAATCATGGGTAGAGAGTAGCCTTAAGCAACAAAGTTTTTATTGGCTTGGGGAATTTGTGACCATGTGGATATTGATAGCCTCCAGCTCCCATCAACCCAGGCACACATAATCAGTAACTAAGGATTAGGAGAGGTTTAGTAAATTGGCATCTAGAGGGTTACGGGGGTCGCATTCCTCTTTCACAGAACCCAGGGTTACATGTGATATTTGGCATTCATTGGAAACTAATGGTGAAGAGGTGGTGGTTCATAGTGTAACCTTGCAGCAATTCAGGGTGCCTCTGATGTATTAAACCCTAGTGTAGCATTCCTGTGCTTTGCCCCCGGCCCTTTCACAGGCTATTGATAAGCACCGCTTCTAATTTTCCTCTTTTGCTGCCACCAACTAGCTTCACTAGTAAATTAATGCTTTCAGACTGATTTTAAATTGAATAAAAATAAAAGAAGTTTATTTATTGCAAAGTAGAATCAAACGCATAAAGGATAACGTTTATAGGTACAAACAAAAGGAAGGATATAGCTCAGTCACGCTAAAGTTATGTTACAGACTACGCTGATCACTTGCACATGCAGTTCATCAGTTTTCAGACACTCATCACTTAGTTTTCCTCACAAATGTTCTAAATCCTATCTTTTCTCTCTCTAAGTATGAGTCTCATAGTCAGACCCTGTCTGTCCCTATCTGACAAATTCAGTGCTGGGCTGAGCCTTAAAAACCCCTCACGCTACTCCCCCAGACTCTCCCATTGGTCAACAAACAACCAATTGCTACAGACACTTCTCGTGAATTATTCATCACCAAGGGGTAAACGCCGCACACAACTCCCATCATTCTAAGCCAACCTGGCCAATTGGGTGTACTGGTTGAGGGTGATGGGACGGCATCTGAACACATATGAAGGTCATCATATTTGGGAAGGCTTGGAGTATTGTCATCACTATTATCTTTCTTTCATTAAGTGAGCAGTGATCATCTTTGATGATGGAGAAGTACTCAGAATTTGTGGCATAGTGGATGAAGGCAAGCAAGCTAAAGCTAATGCCTAGCAATGCAGAAGCAATGTTGGTGGAGTTCTGTGTTAAAATAGGCAAAGAGCCCTCAAGTGCTTTCTTAAGTCACTGTTCATTTTTCTCCTTTAAGACCTTTCACAATCTGGACACACAGGTTTCTGAAAATTACTCACTTTTCTTAACCTTTTTTCCTTTCTTCTTCTTAGCATGGAGAATCCACTAATTAGTTCAGGGAAATAATCTTCTCTTTTCCCATGAAATATAACAGACAAGCCTTTCTGTTTGTTACGGATTCTCTCAACAAGAACTCGAATCTGCTGATATTCTTCCCACTCCTCAATGCAGGCATATCTTCCCTCCCCTTAGCTTCTTTCTTTCTTTCTTTCTTTTTCTTTCTTTCTTTCTTTCTTTCTTTCTTTCTTTCTTTCTTTCTTTCTTTCTTTCTTTCTTTCTTATTTTCTTTTTCTTTCTTTCTTTCTTTCTTTCTTTCTTTCTTTCTTTCTTTCTTTCTTTCAGTGGTTTATTTTTCATTCAGGCCCTCTTTCCTTCTGTTCTCTCTCTTTGCCTTTGCCTCCTTTTCTCCTCATCAGATCATCTAAGGACAGCCTTTATGCTAACTGAACAATTAAATATTTGCAATGTTTAACTCCTGCATGAAATCCCATCTAGAAAGATCAAGATGGTTGTAGAGAACAAGCACAGCATAATGCCTTGGGTCTGGAATGTGTTGTCAGGGACTTTACCTCCTTACCTCTGTCATTTTTAGAAAGCCTTCCAGGACCTTCCTATTTAGGCAGAATTTGGGAGGGCTGGACTTTCAAACAAATTGTTTTGATTGGCTTGATTGCATTTATGCTTCTATTTCTGTCCTGCCTCTTGATTGACAAAGGACGTCCGCCCGTGTTGTTGATGGCTCCCTTCCATTTTGTTTCTCTTTATTTAGGATGTTATTTATTTTTCACATGATCATCCAGTTTAATCATGTTTACATGTTGTCTCAGGGGGGCTGCACAGTTAGGGGGCAGGCTGTAAATAAACAAATCTTCTTTAGTAAATGTGCATAACCTTTCCTGATACGGAGCTAGGACAATACCTTCGAAATTTGGGCTGTGTGAGAAGCATATTCGTACAGATGGCAGACATGAAGAAAAACTAAACCCATAATTTAAAAACAAAGCTACCTTAGGGATGTTCCTGTGACAAATTCTCTTAGGTAATTTGTTCAGTGCATGACAAAAGGTATCCTGTGAATACCAACATTTACTTTTGATCTGGTTTTGCCTTTTTTTGGTTTGGCAGTACTCGTTTTCTCTCCGAGCACAGCAGTTTGATGATAATTCTTTATGTCAGACAGAATCTTCTAGTTTACATTTCTTTGGTGGATTAAAACTCCACCATCTTCATTTGCTGTCATCCTGGTTATTGTGGTCTCTGGCTCATAGCGAGTCACTGAACGAAATACATTATCCATACAGCCCACAGCTTCATCTGCTTGTGGCAGAGGAAAGAACATTTCATCCTGGTAAAACGAGTAATTGCACTAGAGATTTCTGTGCAGTTGCTTGCTTTCTGAAATGCTTCAGTTCTGCAGCTGGGGGGGGGGGAGGCAAAGGCAAGGCTAGCCAGTTACGCATGACACTGCTGCAGGCAGATGGGCAAGGGGAGCTCTTGGACAAAATCCATGGCACTGAAAAACAAACCATAATTTCCACTTCTCACCAGACATGAGACGACCTCTGGTTTTTGTCCTTCTGCACTTTCAAGCAAAAAGTCAAGAGACTGACACTTGCAAGTGACGTACGAAATCTCACTGTTGACTTAGCCTCATTTCTGTTCCCTCAGATCACCTCTTACAGTGGTCCCCCGCCCATTTGCATTTATATAATGCGGTCCCGCTATATTGTGGGACCGCAGTATATGAAAAAATGCCCCTTTGGGTAAGGGGGAAATGCTTGTTTCAGGCCTCCCTTACTTACCCCAGGACTGGCACTGCCCCGAACAGGCCTGTGAGGCCCTTCCCGGGTCTTCTGGAGGCCCCAAAAGGGCCTCCCTATGAACCAGAAGTCACTTACGGTTCACAGGGAGGCCCTCTGCGGACCTCCAGGAGTCTTGGGAAGACCCTTGTAGGCCTGATCGGGGCAGCACCAGGCTGGGAGTAAGTACAAGAGTTCCTAGCTAGGCGCCCCAGGCCCAACCCGACTTGCATCTGCATATCATGGATTTTCAGTTATCGCGGGTCAGGTCGGGTCCCTAACCCCAGCAATAGGTGGGGTTCACTGTACTCAGAAATGGTTGACAATCTACTTCAGAACTTGAGCAGCTATGGCAAGGTTTGTCATTCAGCCTATGAAACAGAAATGCTGGGATCTTGCACAGTGCCAGCAAATTGGGCAGCTCTGCTGGCATTGTAACAGTGAGATCACAGCACTTGCTATTCGGAGAATGGAGATTCTTATTTAAATGTAAGACACTCCCTTTGCATAAGTATGTACTAGATACTCCTTGCACAAAGAAGACGAAATAAAACTGTGTGTGTGACATAGACATAAAGAGCTACGGTATTAACCATTTGTGTTAATAACCATACTATTCATAACTGCCAATACGGTACTGTGCTCCAGATGTCTTGATGAACATTAAAACTCTCTGCTTCAGTTTTACTTTATTTTTCTTTGGTTTCCTCTCATTCACAGACACCAGAAGAGGGTGCATCGACGTCCATCTATGCCGCCATTTCCCCGGAGCTAGAAGGAATAGGTGGCTGTTACCTTTATAATGAGCAAAGGACAAAATCTGTCGATTCTTCCTATGATGAGGAGCTGCAGAAAAGACTCTGGAGCAAAAGCTGCAGACTGGTTGGGATTCCCAATGTGGCGCCATAGAGATTTCAAAAATTATAGCCATGGCTTGCTGCGTGAATGCAACACGGCTCACTGGCCTCTGCTGTGCAGCGTCCCTCATACGTCCGGAATTCACTGTTTCAATCACATGAGCAAATGTGGACTCTCTGGGAGCTGCCAATCTGTCTGAAGGGGATGATGGTGGCAGCAAGGGGTGGTGGTGGCCGAAGTATTCATCACGAGAATTGTATGTCTGCTGGTTTTGAATTCAACCCTCCATTTTGTAATCATGACGTTTCAGTCTGTGATTAAAAAGAAGAAGAAAGATATCTTTAACGTTATGTAAAAATAAGATTTTTTTAAAAAGTATCCTTCAAGAGGGGCTGATGTTTATTATTAATCATTACATTCCTGTTCTGTCTTTTCTGTAGTTGAGTGTGAGGCCATGTTTCTCCTCCCTTTATTATCTTCAGTGCAGCCCTGTGAGGTAGATCAGACTGAGTAGATGTTACTGACCCACAGAGCTTCATGCACAGATTTGTTCAGGGGTCACAGACACAGACTCTTCAGAGATGTATGTCAGGGTAGACAAGATAGGGCAGAGTTCTCAACAGAGAAAGTGCTTCAAAAGGTTAGCCATTCTGCTGGTTGGGTCATTGTGCTGTTCTCAGTAATAGCTCAACCACAGGCTTTTAAAAAAAAAAAATAGAACTGATTTAAAGAAGAGTTTTCCAGTTATTCATGCTAAAATAACTATGTTTTGCAAACCCTATCCTGGGTCCCCCTCCCCCATTTTTAAAAGAGATAGCATTGAGTTATATCATGCATTTAGGAAATGTATGTCTCAAGCGCTAGGATTCTTGCTATAAGCTTTTCTATGGGATCTTATTTGTTTGTGTAATTCCATGTTTTGTTCATGATACCTATCTTTTACACTATAAACTGTCAACAGAGCGACCCAGAACAGCTGACGTTAGCTCTGGGTGTGTTAACTGTAAAGAGAGGGTCACGGATATGATGGAAGAAATTGAATAGACTGTACTTGCTTTTCAGGTTGTGTGAATTTTCACAGAGAATTTGCTGTTGACTTGATTTCTTTGATTTGGTCTTTCCCATCTCTAGTTCATTGCCAGTGTAAGCATTTTATTGTAGTGAAGGACATAGATTTGCAGTGTTTATGCAACATATAATCAAACTTTAGATCCCAGAGGTTATAGTTTAGTGGGGAAACAGGTGGCCAGGACTTTGCCACACAAGAGTGCCGCAACGCACACCATTTTGATGTACCTGAGTTTTAATTTCACATGTTGGAGATAAAGGAGGCTAGGCCTCTCATGCCTTCTTTATGTGATATTCAGAGCACTCCTTGTCAACATCCCCAATCCTCTTGCCCCAACCAAACACCTGACAAATGAAATGAGCTGGGGAGTTTCCCATTAACAAAGTTATAACAAGTCTGGAAGGAAATGCAACCTTTTTCCTTCCCGACTAGACCCCCAGAGGGAAACCCCTTAAAAACAGAAGAATGGGAAGAACTGTGAGCATGATGAGTAACTGAATGGTAGTTATTCTACAACTTCTCCAGTTTCTTTTCTGTATGAACCTTGGTATTTTACAACCACAGGAGACACCATCCATAAAATGGATACGCACTTAAAGCAATAGGAACACCAAAGCGTAGGAATTTAAAAGACAATTATTTTGTAGCAGTTGTCGAGATTTTCAGTTTTTTAAGGATCAAGGCTGAATTAGTAACAAATCGCGTTTTGCAGTTCTGAGTGGGTAAAGCAAGGCTTCATAAGTGGTAGAGAAGATTTCAGCAGGGTGAAAGTAATATCTCTGATATCTTTTCATGGAGATAATGCGCAGCAGTTGCAACGTGAGCCATGTCAGTCAATTGTGAAATTAAATCGCACCATACTGGCTGCTTGGACATAAGGCCCTGAACACTTCCTCAAGCAGGGCTTGACATCGTGCCAACCTGAAGAGAATTTCATCATTTATTGTGCCTATGACAGCACAAGCTTTTTTGTCAAGTGAGGTGTAATGAGAATCACTACTACATCACATCACTGTCCTTTTCCTCTGCTTGCCCACCTCCCTCATGCCACCTCATTCCCATCTCTTTCCCAAAACTGCTCCATTGCACAGTTTCTGGTGCTGCTTTTACCATGGTACTGCCCCTCATTCACTGAATTTCACTGTGTTGGACATTATTCCAAACATACACACACACACACTACTACTTCTTTCTTCCGTATGTTGGCGCATCCATTGAGGACCAAAGGCGGAGCTGCTGCGAAGTGCCTTCTCACTGAAAGTGTGATTTAAAAAAAAAAAACCCCACCTGAAATCCCAGGATAAAATGACTCTGACTCTTGGCAACGGTCTCTGCTGTCACTGCAGAAACTTGTCTCCTTGTTCCCAAGGATCGTAAGACTGTCATTTTTGTCTCCCTGTTTCTAGAGTACACTTGTTATCTGTGGCACTGCTCAAAATAGCACACTGTGTTTGTACAAGCAACTGTCATAGGTTGGAGGGATATTTAGGGTTCTCAGACAGTTTCAACTCCCCTGCCAAACAAAAGCATCTCTTTCATGTTTGATGGGTGTAACCTTGCAATCCTGCTGTGAGGACAAACAGCTATCTGGCCGCCAAAATCCAAGCCAAACAAACAAATGCATGTGGTTGTTCAGGCTTCCCACACCAGGAAATAAATATGTTGGAGGCTTCCAGTACTGGACATTAGGAACTGCAGACACAAATAACCCTCGTTATGCCCTAAGCACATTAGATCTTGCTTGATTTCTGAAGCTAAGCAGGGTCGGCCCTGGTTAGCACTTGGATGGGAGACCTCCAGGGAATACCAGGTGCTGTAGGCGCCTGGAGTAGGAACTGGCAAGCCACTCCAGTACTCCTGCCAAGAAAACTCCATGGACATGGAGTCACGAAGAGTCGGTCACGACTGTAACGACATAACACACACACATGCTTCAAAGGGTGGGTGTCATTTCTGCAATTCTTGCACTAAAGAGGCATATATGTTACTCAAATCTTAAAAAAAAAATTACTGAAACAGATTACCCTATGCCTCACCAGTATGACTGTATTAGAAACTGTGCATGCACAGGTGCATCTGTGTGACCGAATGTGCACATGTACGTACAAGTTTGGAGCAATGTGTCTAGATCTGTGTTGGCGAACCTATGCCACAGGTGACAAAGGTGGCACTTGGAGCCCTTTCTGTGGGCACCCGACATCGCCCCTTCACAGCCACCTGTATTCAGGTTAAATTGCTGTATCGGTACTTTGCGAAACATTAGTGGGTTTTGAACTGCAGTTTGGGCACTCGGTCTCTAAAAGGTTTGCCATAACTGGTCTAGATGGGTGGAAGGATCAAGCTTGCAAGATCCACTTACAGAAGCCTGGGAAAATAACTCTATGCAGTTGCGACGGGTCCACTTCTATTAGCTGCTAGACTGAACCTGGGAAGGGAAAACATCTGTTTTACTGTTAAAAGAAATTGACACTAGGAACAAACATTTTTGGTGAACAGTCATTGGCTGAAATCTAGTACTAAATTGCAACTAAAGTAGACTCCTTTGAATCCTTGGAGATTTGGGGACACAGTTCCTCTGTAAGTTCTACTGATTCAAAGGGCCTGCTCTAGTTGTGACCTACCACAGGATTTCAGCCACCGCATCTAGAAGAGTGGTGAGATCTAAAAATCCTTGAACTGTAGGGCCAGATTGGGCGCTTATTTCAGAGCCACAGCCACTGCAATGATGGAATTCTCAAATAAAATCACCCTGCTTTTGTCTTGTATTTTTGGTTTTCAGACTTGATTTATTTAATGCTTCCCCTACAGTTCTTCTTCATAAGAAAAGAAAAGATAGCATCTCCCAAGCTGCAAAGAATCTACAATCCAATAAAACCACAGTAAATGTTCAATACTGGCAATGGGAAAGAAGAACATTTTGGGAAACTGACAAGAAGATGGAAAACCCAAGTGCACTTTGAGAGATCCTGTTTGGTCATTTCTACCTTGCAGTTATTTTGTTTTGGGCAACTCATTTGGATAAAAGTTCACATACATGGTAACATATAGAATGGAAGGGTATTCCCATGGTTGTGGTGTCATCAGACAGTTCATGTCACGTTTATCCACCTGGCTCATTCTGGGTACAGGGGTTGTTTTCACCCTCCTGTTCAATGGCCAAGGATGTGTTTTCACAGCCTCTCTTTGCTGAAGGAAAATCCAAGTGCTGACTTGCTGGAGAAGACCAGGAATATCTAGGTTATTGGTAGGGTGTGAAAGGCAGAAGAAATGCCTGTTCTTGGTTCAAGCAGTCTTTGAATGTTCTGCCACTAAAAAGAAAATGAAGAAGCAAGATAAAGTTGTGTATCACTATTCAAGACTACAATAGAGGGCAAATAGTAGGCTGGAACTCCTTTCCCTGATATGCTAGATTTCCACATTAAAAGTGAGAGCAGCCACTCAACCAGGTACACCTGCTGGGGTCCCCAGGAGAGGGGTTATGTTTGAAAACATCATTTGGCCCCCAAAGTAACTCAGATGTTTTTGCCAACTAATGAACTGCTTGCTTTTCCCAGCCAAAATGTTCTTGGACAGCTGCGGAGATCACGGGAAATTAGTATTGGCACACTTTCCTGCTTCATTTCTATAAGCCAGGACAAGCCTCTTCTGTGTTGTTGCAATTGCTTACCTCCCAAGCCCATCCTCCACACTTATGCCTAGTGCCAAGTGGATATCATCCATGCAGTTGTTACTACCAGGGGAGCAAGGTTGCAGGGGGGGGGGAATGTGCCCCGAATGCCATGTGATAGCGGTGACAAAATGACAAAAAATCATTTGTGCTTAGTGCTATTCTGTTGGAACTTGTAAATTGCAAAGTTGGTATAGAGAAGGAGTTACTGGGTGCAGCAGGTTGATGCAATAAAGTAATCAGGGCTGGAAGATGCTGAACCTCACCCAGATGTTTTAGAATAAAAGAAAGCAAGGCGGTGGCAGCAACTTGGCAGCCAGGGAGAAGGAAGAAGAAGGAAGCTGTGCTCTGCCAGATGGACTGCCTGAATGGATGACTCCTTGTGCTGAAGAGTTTGAAGCCAATTAAGAAGGGTGGGAGAATGGTGAAATTACTGAAGGACTTGTAAATACAGTGGTACCTCTTAAGACAAATGCCTCGTAAGACAAAAAAACTTTTAGGAAGAAAACAAAATTCCGGGAATAGGCATGCTTTACATGACAAAAAAATCCCTATGGGATGCTTCACAAGACAAAAAAAAGTTCCACATATACCTGGGGGAGGCAGTTATTTTTTTCTTTGTTCTAGCCTCTGGAACAGGTTACTCTGTTCCCGATACATTCTATGGGAAACCACATTTTGTAAGACAAAATTTGCATAAAACAAAGTGACCCATAGACTCTGGAACAGATTAATCAATTTTCAATGCACTCCTATGAGAAACTGTGTTCCGTAAGACAATTTTTTCTTAAAAGAAATGGACCCATATAACGAATTACATTCGTTTTAAGAGGTACCACTGTATTGGAATAGCATATTATACTTAAGAAACAATGAAGTGAACTGTGCTTAAATATAGCTGTAAATACATTCTTTTCTCAAGATAAACAATTATCACTGCAGCATTGCTTCAAAAACAAACCCCAACATATTCTGGGAACACACCCTGCTGGGGTGTGTAGAATCCATGTTTGCCCTGGGTGGCAAAGACTCTAGTTGTGCGTCTGCCAGGGAGTCTTGCCAGTGATATTGTTCAGAATGGCCATATTTATTTTGCAGATGATGTCGTGTTGATGCCAACTTTCTTATCTTGAGTAGAGGTAGCCTCTTTCTATCTGCCTATTTTATTATTCACAACAATTCATGTCATTATGCAGTTCAGGGAAGTCTTTTCTGTTTATCCTTAAGTGACACCGTTGTTATTATACTAGTCACTTAATCCTGGAAGCTTTCCTTTCTACTGCTGTTGCATGGAGTCCCATTTCAACCAGCCTTTTGCAGGTCATGAGAAGCCATGAGAAAGTTGTCTTTTTGATAAGCATTGTCCATGCTGGCAGGGAAATTTTGGGAGCTGCACCCCCCCCCAAAAAAAACCCAAGAAACATTGGCCAGCTGAGGAACTGTTCCAGAGTAGGATGCACTTTGACGTTGGTTGAACACCACATGAACTCTGCTGTGCTACTTCTCAGGCTGACTCATCATCATGTAACCACCTTTCATAAGTGTATTCTGGTTATATTTAGTAAATGGCCCCAAAACTGATAACTCTACCTATAGATTGTCAGCTTTCCTTTTTTCTTTTTGTAATGAGCAAAGAGAGATCTCTGAGCTGTTAAGCTGAAGGGAAGGGAAGCAAGTAATGTGAATCACAATAAGATCATCATCCGAGCTTTGCTTCTCCTCCCCTTTGTATTCAATCTGGCACCATTTGCATCCCTACTGACCAATCACTTAGTTGGGCAGAGCTATGGGGCAAATGGTCTAAGATACCTGGATGCACCACCTTCTTTATAGTGTTTCAAAGGTTATGCCGAAAGAAGGGCAATACTACTGGGTCCCAGTCAAGGTTCTGTCTGCAAGGAGAGGGGGCACATTGACATATTTTTCACCCCATCTAGAATGTCATCCTTCTTGTCTTACAAGCATTTAGTCTCCAAGAACAATGGCCATTACCTTTGCCCTGGATTCTAGGACTTTTTGCTTCTTTCGCTGTCCCCAGAGTTTTCCTAGTGTTGCCCCCAGCCACCCCAGTGAGTTTCCATGGCCAAGTGAGGATTTGAACCCAGGTCTGCATCCAATACTCAGTCCAATACATTACACAGAATCTCCCTACATGTGCATTTTCTATTACCCATCCAAAATTTTAGTTTCTACTCATGGACCATAAGGTTACTTGTGCCTTTTCCTATGTAAATAGGCTCTCTCACCGTATATATTTTGAGTACCTGGAAGTTCTGAATAATTTTGAAATAAAGCTCAGTGGTTTAGTTTAGAAGTATCTGGCTGGGGAGCCTGAGGTTGGGAGTTCAATTCCCCACTGCGCCTCCTTAAAAAGTGGCTGGACACAATGGTCCATACAGTCACTTCCAGCTTTACAGTTCTAAGGATATCATCACCACCACCACCACCACCATCATCATCATCATCATCACAGCAGACAAGATAACTACGCTGGATTTTGTATTACAAACCACTAGTACAACGCTTCCCAAGCGTTTAGGACTATATGATGTATCAATGAATTATGCGAGCAGATCCCAGTAAGGTGGCTTTCTGCAGCTGACTGATGGTGACTTTGTCAACTCCAATTTGTCCTAAATACTTGTTTAGCTCTTTAGGCACCACACCCAGCTTGCCGGTTACCACTGGGACCACCTGTACCGGTTTATGCCAGAGTCTCTGAATTTCAATTTTCAGATCCTGATATCGGGTAATTTTTTCAAGTTGTTACTCAGTGGCTCTACTATCACCTGGTATAGCAACATCAATGATCCACACTTTTTTCTTCTCCACAACCACAATATCCGGGGTATTATGATCCAAAACCCTGTCGGTCTGTATTTGGAAGTTCCAAAATAATTTTGCATGTTCATTTTCAATTACTTTTTCAGGCTTATGATCCCACCAGTTCTTTGCTAAGGGTAAATGATAGTTCTGACACAAATTCCAGTGGACCATTTGAGCAACTGTAGTAGTAGTAGTAGTAGTAGTAGTAGTAGTAGTAGTAGTAGTAGT
>JAHTLZ010003307.1:6525866-6538164 GCA_023846285.1 Phrynocephalus versicolor
AAATAAATAAATAAATAAATAAATAAATAAATAAATAAATAAATGTGATGCTGATTATTAAAATACATAGGCATTTTAATAAACAGAAAACTCAGAAATGCTGGAAGCTGATGACTATGACACTTTATAAGGTCAATTTCCCCCACACACATACGTGCTGGTCATGTCCAGCTCTAGGGGCAGTGCTCATCTCTGTTTCTAAGCCAAAGAGCTAGTGTTGTGCATGTGCACGTCCATGGCCACATGGCCGGCATGGCAAAACGCATTTCTGCACATAGAATATTGTTTACCTTTCTGCATTTTACGGTGGTACCTATTTGTCTACTTGCATTTTGCATGCTTTCGAACTGCTAGTTTGGCAGGAGCTGGGGTTAATAGCCGGAGCTCACTCTGCTGTGTGGCATCTGGGATTCAAACTACTCAGCTGCCAACTTTGCAGCTACTGTACCCACTAAGCCACCATGCCCCCCATGATACTTTGTACATTCATGTTATTGCTAGTTACTTTGTCTGGTAAAGTGACTACCTATATTTTGTCACACAGGTGGGTGGGGGAAGAGAAATGCATTCCACAAAAGAGAGGACCATGAAGCTACAGATTTGCATCAAATTCTCCTATACTGATACATTTATTTAATTTATTTAGATTATCATATTAATTTGTTTATTCATCCTTATTTACCATGGCAAATTTACACAGAAATTAAATGGGTGCCGCCATAATGTGGAAGACCATTATTCATTTATTTAATCTGCATTTAGGTTAGCATAACAATTTATAGTCATACTTTGCATATTTAAACATGACAAATTTAAATAGAAAAGCAAGACAGCCTATGATGGTGCTATTATGCACTCTCAATGGCCATATTCAAAGCCTTTGTTCTCCCTACTGTGGGTTCTTTCTTTCTAAACCAGATTTAGACTGAATTAGGGAGCCATTGATACTCAAGAATGGATCAAAATGCTTCACTACCCATCCAAGTCGCTTCATCAGACTGATGAAAGTTAGTGTTGAGGCCTCCAATTTATAGTTCACCTTAGTTTCATGCCACTCTGGTCTGAATAGGCTTGTTAGGTGGATGGTGGCCTGAATAAGCTCGTTAGATGTACAATAGCCTGGGGTGTGTGAAAGTCCCACCTATTCAACCCTTCCCAACACCCATTAAGTATGAGCAGTTAGCCGTATCCATCCTGGTGGAGATATGGAGTGCTTGATTGATGAAAGAGCTGCATGATAATGAGCCTATTCAGGCCGTTGTCCACCTAACGAGTCTATTTAGGCCATTGGCCAACTAATGAGCCTATTTAGACCAGGGGTGTGTGAAACAAAGGTGAACCATAAATTGAAGGCCTTGCACCAACTTCCCTCAGACTGATGAAGCTGCTTGGATGAGTAGTGAAATGTTTCAGTCTCACAAGAAAAGAAATCCAGTTGCCATGACTCAACTTCCAGATAAACTCACGTGAATGACTGAGAATCTTCACAGTCAAGAGTGGATGACAACAAACAGAAGCCTATCTTCTGTAAAGTACAATAGCCTAGTGGCCAGTCAGTGTTCTGCATGTACAGTATTTTATTTTATAGTATTTTATTTCATTTCATTTTATGTATTTATTTGTATCTTTTCTACTATATTGTTTGAACATCCGATTGTTATTTGTTTTGGTGTTGGTAACCGCCCAGAGTTCCCTTGGAAGATGGGTGGTATAAAAATAAATAAATAAACAAAATACAATATTAGAATACAACAACACTAATTTAGAGGATTAGCAGGAAGAAAAGTAAATAGCTTCACAATCCTTGTCCACCAAGCTCATCATTAAAACTTGGAAGTCCCTGAAACTTTTCCAAACAGAAACAGAACATCCAGACCTCCTCAGACAGCAAGTGCTTGAAAAACATCCCACTGATCAATCAAATAGCTTCTTTTGGCTTTTAGCAGCTCCTCCAGAAAAGTAATAATTGAAGTCCCAAATCAGCTGTGCTGTTGAGAGACTCGGGTTTTTCTGGTGTTTTTTTTCTCCCCACCTTGTTTTGAAGTACTGTATTTTCTCCTTAAATAACACCATGTGCAAAATATGCACATCCCCAAGTAAAAAAGCAGGGCATTTGGAAAGAAGAATAAAAAGCAGTATTCCTTTATAATATCATCCAGTTCTGGCATTTGCATCTTAAGGATGGTCATAACTACTGATCACCACTAAGGAAAACAAACAAATATCTCTTTGATTTTAATGGAGCTAGGTTGTAACATAGTTATTATGTCACTAGTTATCTTTGCGAGAAAATAGATGGATTTGTCTCCTTCCATATAAAAAGTGGGTGGAAGAGATCAAAGTTGGAAAATGCTCTTTTCTTACCATTTGTGTGCATTTGTGTTCTTTTGTGGGTTAGAGAGTATATGATTTGGGTGCCATTAAATAAATTGCAATTTATGAGATCCCTTTCCAGGGTTTTCTAGGTGAATACAGAGAAGTGGTTTACTACTCCCTTTTTTGAGGCTGTGTTTCTCCCAGGACTGCATAGCCTGCCCATGACGACACTGGTTGTCTCGTATCATAGTAGACAGAGTGGGGAATCAAACTCCCCACCTCGGGCTCTGCAGCCAGATATCTAAACAGGAATTAAAGCACTGGCTGGGAAGAGGCGTGGAATCATGGCTGTGCATCATGCGAATGGAAAAGGGTGCCTTGATCTAAATAACTGCCAGGTCAGTTTAACTTGGGTTGTTTTGGCAGGTGTGTGATCAAGGTCTCAGTTGACTAAATCGGGTGACTGGAGGGACTTGTGTAGCCTTGTCTTTTAGGCCTAAAAGTGATCTGTGCAGTCCGTACTTCTGCCTGTGTCTGCAGGGGGTTATGTAGAAAACAAGGGTTTATCCATTAGAGACGCAGCAGTTCAGAGAAAGCTGAAGAGTAGTTGAGTCTTGGCATCCTTGTTTGAAACACTGAACTGAAAATAAGGTTGGATCTGAAACTAACTTCATAGAACTAGCATTTCCCAAATACTCAAGAAGAGGTACCAGAACCCACCCACTCGCAGCCAAAAACACTAATTTGGCTCCCAAAGGACCTAGCATGGCTGTGACGGTCTGTAGCCAGTTATAGGGGATGTGGGTATTTTAATGTCATTGTTTGCTGTTAAAAACGGCAAAATTAGAAATCATGTGAAGCTTCCAATCCTGTCTCCTGATGTTTTGTCATTATGCATTTTGTCACCTTCTTTTAGAGTGGGTGGGTGGGATATTGTTTCTCTGCCTTCTCTATATTCTGCTCTGTTTTAAAAAAATGGAGGAAAACCATGCAATTATGGTAATCATGCTGAGAAATTTCACAGATAAAAGTGCAATTATGTAGAAAGATACCGACCCAAAGGCATTCACTCTGAACACATGCTTGCCTTATCACATCACCCTCTGTACTGGTGCAATAGAAAAAGATAAGCATGGAACGGTGTATCAACAAATTGAACCAACTGTTCCACTGAAATCCTATGTGTCAAACTTTATTTCTCTATTTTGAACCATTCAAATGCAGCTCTTAGCCATATCCCGCTTCCATAGAAAGCAATGCATGTTGCCCCATGGGAACCTGATTCTATGCAAGCTGTTCTTAAGATTAATCATTAGCTGGGACCTTTTGAGTTTCAATAAGACCACTGAAACCAACTCCCAAGGAATGTCATCAATTAAAATATAATACTTAGTCTTTAAGGTGCCACATGTTTTTTGTCTTTTGTTTTATTTTGTTTTTGTTGTTTTTTATTTGTTTTTAGCTGAGAATCAAATAACAAGTGGGACCTTTTCCTATTGGAGCCTTCTGGGGCATACATTATACCCAAAATTCCTCAGCTACCCAAAGAATTTAATAGTTGAGCTTGTATGGTCTCTGTAGAGACTGAATATTTAAAGCGATGTGGTATTGTAAAGATACACACGTTATTAAGCCAATCATGTCCAAAGTCCGGCCCGGGGGCCAAATCCGGCCTGTCAGGCCATTCTGAGTGGCCCACGGCTGGCTGGCTTGCCCCTCCCTCCCCCTCTTTCACCCCATTTTTTTTTTAAAAATCTTCCACCAACACTGACGCCACCAGGAAGCTTGAGGGGCTGGGCGGGCTGGCCGGCCAGTGAGCAGAAGCTTGTGGGGGTGGGTGGGCAGGTGAGGGAGCTGGCCACCACCACCAGCACCGCCGGGAAGCTTGTGGGGCTGGGTGGGTGGCTGCCACTGGCACCACCAGCAACCATGTGAGGCTGGGCGCGCGTGCAGGGGTGGCACGCGGGTGGGCCGCCGCCGCCACTGGCACCACTGGGAACCTTGTGAAGCACAGCGCGCATGCAGGCTGCTACCACCGGCATAGCCAGGAACATTGTGAGGTTGGGTGCATGAGCAGAGCAGTGAACGGGCGGGCCGTGCCACCGGCACCCCTGGGAAGCTTGGGTGGATAGGCGGATGGGCCGTCTGCCACCACCGGCACCGCAGGGAAATGTGTGGGGGTGGGCAGGCCAGCAGGCCTCTGCCACTGCCAAGGAGCTTTGGGGTGGACTGGCAGTCAAGCCGTCACACTGCTGGGGAGCTTGGGGGGAGGGGTGCAAGGTCGCACAGATCACTTCTTCCAAGGGGCAACTTGTGGCCACGGCTCCCTGTACTTCCTTTGGTCCCCACCTTCCTTCTTTCCTCCCTTCCTTGTTCCCCTCCTTCCTTCCTTCCTCTCTTGTTTCCCCTTCCTCCCTCCCTCCCTTGGTCCCCGCCTTCCTTCCTGCGGGTGGGGTTGCAAGGGGTCAGTGGTTCAGGCTTATGGGTCAGTGGCTTGCAGTGGGGTGGCAGGGTCAGGGAGCAACCGGCCCCTGACACATTCTCTGCCACCAAATCTGGCCCTCATTACAAAAAGTTTGGGCACCCCTGCATTAAGCCATTTTGCACAGATTATTTTTTCCATTTGGGATTACATAATTATAATGAGACAAGAGAGCTTCCTAATTCAGAGCTTCCATAGCTTGCTCATACATGCCCATGTGTTCAGAGTGAATGCTCATACATACATCTTTCAAAACTACTGTCCTCTTCTGAAGTAAAGTGCATGTGTGTACACATGCACACACTTTTGTGTGTGTGTGCATCCATGGGCATGTACGCACACATGCGCACACATGCACATGCGCGCGTGCACACACACACACACACACACACACACACACAGAGAGAGAGAGAGAGAGAGAGAGAGAGAGAGTATGACTGACGAATGAAAAAGATGTAACTAATCGCTCTCCTGCTTTGAATCATTAAGTCATCATCATCACAAGGGCATAGGTGTTGTTTAGCTACACAATTTGTATGATTTATGCAATTTGCACCATTTACATAATTACCTGATTTGATCAACCCGCACAAAAACCATTAGCACAAATGCTCAAAGGCAAAGGGAGCGACCCTTGTTTTGCAGGCAAGGATTCTGATTCTAAATCTTACTGCAGTTCTTTTTTTTTTCATTCTTACAGGCAAGAATGTACACTTCTAAGTGCAGAATATATATGGGGACATTTGCACAATGTTGCCCTCAATGTTCTTTCATAAGCCTCTGAGTTCATTCTAATTTAAAAAAATCATGCATCCAGCGTACAATTCTGAAGAAGCATTTAACCATATTCATTACTACTACAGTCAGAAACCATGACAGTCTCTCTCCAGCCTTCTGCAGTGCCTGTGTTTTTCAACAGAGGCAGGAGACCAATGGTGTATTTGAAATGTGTTTGAAACAAAACCTGTTTTCTTCAGGCTTGTATATCCATTTCCCAGTTCCTATGAACACAAATATATTCTTTCTTTACTAATCTCTGTAGGCAGAACTGTAGGGGGGGGGAGTACTTGGAGCCTTTTGAAAACCAGTCTTCTCCTGAAGAGCAACCAACCGTCGAATTCACTCACCATCCTCGATTAATTCCATGGGACCAGAGATCAATATTCATCAGCCTCACAGTGCCACTCCTAGTGATGGACTGAAATGCCACTCACGTAGCCAAATCCCATCAGGGACCCAACAGCTGGAGTGGAAGGAGGAAGCTTATCAGATCTGGCAGCAGGCAGTTTAGGAGGCTAAAATTAACCTTGGACCATCCACAGAAGGAACTAATTGTTTGTGACTGCAAGTTTCCCGCAAGTGGCAGAGGTTTATTGTGGCAACAATCTTGTCTTAGATACAAAATCCAAGAGGAAGGGGAATTAAACCCAAAGGGGCAAAAAAGAAAATAATAAACTTGAAAACCTTAAAAGAGTTGCTAGTATTCTTACAAGGCTGCAGAACAAAGTATAGTGGGGGCGGGATATAGTGCAGTTCGAATCAAATGACTCTGACATTTAAATACTGGAAATGTATCATTACGGTAGCGACCACTGGCAGAGTATGATCACACAGAATCACAGTGTAAGAAAGAAAGAACCCTGGACTTTGACATTGCCGACAGCATCTTGTTCAGGTTCATACTGGGGTGACTGAAAGTACTTCTGCCTGGTCAAAGGTCCTCCTCAGATGGGTTCCTTCCGTGTCTTTTGTCTTTGAAAAATAAGTGTCATTTTTGATGGGAAGCAATTGTGATTGTCAGAGGTGGACGAGCCACAGGTGGCCGAACTGCTTTGGTGAATGGAAGCATTCCTTCAGTTCCATCCAATCTGAAACCTCTGTCTCATTTGGCTTACGTCTAAAAAAATAAAAAAATAAACAAATAAAAAATAAAAAATAAAATAAAATAAAATAAAATCAATGCGACATTTTATTGCTATAAAAAACCCACTGCTGCTACTATTAAAAATCAGGCATTTTAAATAAATAAATTTCACATGTTTCTGTGGTGATTTGGTGTGTATTTTGACCACAATTTCAAAAGAAAAATTGTGGTCGCCAATTTGGATCCCCCCCCACCGCATGACATGCAGCGAGACAGACAACGAGGATGACAGCCCCCCAGCCTGGTGCAAGCAGCCCAGGACAGGAGGGGGGGGAAGGCCAGGGACCCCCCCCCCAGAAACCACCCCTCTGGTAGGTGTCCTCAGGCAGGCATATTTTCGCCTGCTTTTTTGGCCGAGAGTCAGGGTTTTTTTTTACTTTTTAAAACTTTTTTTCTGTGCTGCTTGGCATCGCGCAATCACCGCGGTGCCATTAACGACAATGAAAAACCCGACCCAATTTTTCTTTTTTCGGGTCAGGTTCGAGCTGGAGTGGCGTAATTATCGTTACCGTTTCCGTTACGTAACGGAAACGATAACCGAAAACGAAAACGACAATTTCGCCGCTCCGTGCCCATGTCTAGAAAACTGTTTTTGTTTGTCAGTTGCATTTTTTTAAATTCAGGAGCCAATATTCTCCTGCTTAGCACAGTCAGTTGCTCTAGTGTAGGGCCATTGTATCAGTGGGAATTTGGTGAATAAACTCCTCCATATATTCCAGTGACTCAAATGGGTCTATTCTAGTTGTGGCTTATTACACTAATTTAAGTCATAGTTAGAGTAGGCTCATTTCAACCAATAGAACCTACAAAGCAATTGACTCACCAAATTCCACTCTAGTGCAACTCGTTACACTAAGCAACATGATGTTCGGTGTAGTTACAGTGAGATGTTAGTCCCATCTTTGGGAGAACAATAGGATTATAAATCTAATATTAAATACAATGACTACATGCATTTTGATATCCCCCTCCAATTCTTTGTGCAACATCTCACTATTTTGATCCATATCTAATGTAATAGGACAATAGACCCACCTGGCACCAACATTAATGACATTCTGGCACCAGGTAAAAACATTCCTGTTCCAGAAGTTTTTTAACTGATTACTGTGGGTCCTGATGGCGATTTTAGTGTAGTATTTTAATATATTGTATTTATTGTATTTAAATGTTTTATTGTTTTAATTTTATTGCAATTTGATGTTATAATTGTCTAAATTGTTTACTTTGATTGTGAGCCACCCAGAGACCTTTGGGTTGTGGGCAGCATACAAGCTATATAAATAAATAAATAAATAAATTAGGCACACAACACTTGCATCTTCCCAGTTCTCAACCCTCCTGATTTTTGACAAACGCACAGGGTGCAAGACAGAGAAAAACTCTATTTATTACCAGCAGCGCCAACTTTGAAAAAGCAAAAAGCAAAGCAAAGTGTCCTGCTTATATACCTCCCCATACCACTTCAAGTAGTCTCTGGGCGGTTTACATTTTTTAGTTACAGTATGCAGGCTACATATTGTCCCCTGCCCCCACCAAGCTGGGTACTCATTTTACCGAGCTCGGAAGGATGGAAGGCTGAGTCAACTATGAGCCTGATACCTGGGATTGAGCCCCAGGTCATGAGCACAGTTTTACCTGCAGTACAAACATTTAACCACTGTGCCACGAGGCTTGGTTACTACTCGGTTACCTACTCAGATTTCACTGATTAGGAGCCTCGTGGCGCAGTGGTTAAATGCCTGTACTGCAGGTAAAGCTGTGCTCACGACCTGGGGTTCAATCCCAGGTAGCAGGCTCAAGGTTCACTCAGCCTTCCATCCTTCCGAGCTCGGTAAAATGAGTACCCAGCTTGCTGGGGGAGGACAGTGTGTAGTCTGCACACTGTAATTAAATTTGTAAACCGCCCAGAGACTATTTAATGTGGTATGGGGCGGTATATAAGCATAACACTTTGCTTTGCTTTGCTTTGATTCCTATTACTACATTAAAATGGTTGATTTTATAAGGCTGATGAATACGGTGTGTGTGTGGGGGGGGTTCCAAAAACACTAACACAGAAAAGTTTTTGTTATTACAACAGGTTTTTAAAAGAGGCACACATACGGCCTAGTGTAAAAATGCTTATGGTGGCTTGGATTAAAAAGGGATTTTGGTATTGTTTCCATAAAACTGATCTAAAATGTTCAAGAAAGACTGTAATGAAAAAGAGTAAGATAAATGTTTGCGCTGGTCCAAAGGCAATTCACTTCCCCCCTCCCTAGTCCTGTAATGTTGAAGGTACTGTGGCAGCTGGCAGATAAGTAAAAGATACAGAGAAAGCCTCTTGATCTTGTTGGTGAATCTGCTTGCATTTTGCTCTGGATGCAGCTCAGATTAGATTTAGTATGCCATTGCAAAGCTAAGCTTATACTAGTAAGAAACTTTATTGAAGTTTCAAGAATAAGGGGAAAAAAACACATATATAGTAACTGTTTCATCAGTTTGGTCACTTAAGACCACAAGGTTATCCTTCAAAATATTGCCCATTACTTACTGGCAAAGAATAGGTCTGTACACAATGAACAGTCTAAAAAAAAAGGGGGGGGGACAAAGCAAACCAAAACCAAACAAAGCAATGAAACACAGGGTTAGTGGATGGAGGATACTTACTTTGAGTGCTCAAACCATCAGGCAGCGCCAACATATATAACATTTATTGAAAGCACAAGTACAGCACAAAATAAAATGCTCCCTTAAAAATACAGTTCAATAAAAAGCAGTAAACTCTGACAACTGATTTATTTTCTATCGAGTTCTTTGCTGAAATGATCCAAAACAGAACCCCCCACCCCACCTTTGGCCCTAACAAGTATATCAGGTGACCTCTCCTACTATCCTGACTACACATGATGCCTGCCTGCTGGAGATGACAGGAGAAGCCATGCAACCCTTCTGCAGAGTTCCCGGTTAGAGAAAGAGCAGTTGAAACAAATCCCTTTGCAGAGAATTATAAAATCTTACAGAAGCAGACAAATGGAAGAATGCTGACTTTCCTTCACACAGCTTACGGAGTACTAATGAGTATTACATTTATTTTTCACAGATCTGTTGGCCTTGTTATGCAATTGTTTAATCTTCTTTATCGTGCTTGATTTGACAAGCAGGGTTGCTGTGTTTTTTTTTTTAAGTAGAGCAAGAATACTGTCCAAATAGCTAAGATCCTTATGCAAAATAACAGTCCAGCCTAGTCAGTCTTTCACAAATCCATATTTCTGTGGCAACATTCAACACTCTGCAGCCTACTTAGCATAAAACACACTGTTTGCTTTAAAAGCGGTATGTTAGGGCGTCCCTGTTGATACAGAAATCATACCAGCCTATACGACAAGTCTCAGTCAGAGGCAATTGAGAGCAGAGATAGATACTGATAAATTTCCCTGTGCTAGGAGGCCAGAAGCAAACCTCTGGGGCTTACCGGCAAAATGGCAAGGATTAAAATCTAAGATGCAAGGGAATTGCTAGTCTATATCAGAATGGAGGAGGATGTGTAGCAAAAGAAAAAGTGATTCGGCAAAATGTCTATCCACTTAAAAACCTTGTACTTCCTTCCTCAATTCTTTATCACATTTCATATATTCTGGTTCATTTTCATTCAGCACATACTATTCACCTCTGATTTCCTGTCCTTTTTCATTTGCTTCTTTTCTCTGGGATGTTTAGAGCATGCACGGGCCATATAGACTCAAAACAATCCTGGAGATTTCGCTCAGACTATATCTATTTGGTGAGTTTCATAGTTAGTTCTTCAAAAGAGAAACAGACAAACAAACAACATGAATATAGGGGATTGTGCCACTGTATCCACAAACAATATGGGAGATTGTGCCACTGTATCCACAATTCATAATGCATTGAAAAGGCCATTTGTCCCTGCACAATACCGTGGCCGCATTGCCAGCAGGAAAAAGGATGCCAAGCTTTCCATAGAAAAGGGCAGCCTGAATGTTGGCAAAACCAATGGCAGCAGCCACGATGGTCTCTGTAGCCTACCCTCCTGTGCTCACTACTATTCACAAAGTGTCAGGAAGCAGGGGAAATAACAAAAGCTGAATTCTTTTTTTCATCACTTAACCATTTCTCACTCTTAGAGATGGGCACGACCAGGAAATATTTTTTTTCGAGTTGTCGTTTTTCGGGACGGGTCCGTTTCGGCTTGTTTCCGTTTTCAAAAATTTGTCGTTTCGTCGTGTCGTTTGTCGTTTGTCGTTACCGCCACGATTTAACGCGACTTGACTTCCAGTTCCCAGAGCATGGGGTTATGGGGTAAGGGCTAGGCTTAGGGTAACGGTTAAGGTTAGGGTGGGTTAGTGGGCTGTACCTCTGGGTGCCTCTGGCCCACTAAGAACACAGTGTACTGGCGTATGGGTTAGGGTTAGGCTTAGGCTTAGGCTTAGGCTTAGGGTTGGTGGGCTTTTAATGCCCTCTCTGGCACATCCAGAAGTCTCAGCAAAACCTGGCCATGCGATTGGTGGAATGGCTCCAAAAATTTGCATGGTCCCGTCCCATGGCCAGCCCATCATTGCGCGTGCGCATGTGTAAAAAAATAAAAATAAAATAAAATAAAATTAATGGAGACGTTCTGTTGCAAGAAAAACCCACTGCTGCTACTATAAAAATCAGGCAGTTAAAATACCTAATTTTCACATGTTTCTGTGGTGCTTTGGTGGGTTTTTGGACCACGATTTAAAAAAAAATTGTGGTCACCATTTTGGACCCCCCCGCACCGCATGGGAAATGGAGACGCCGAGGATGCCCCCTCCCAGCCTGGTACCAGCAAGTCTCAGCATCAGCAAAACCTGGCCATGCGATTGGTGGAATGGCTCCAAAAATTTGCATGGTCCCATCCCATGGCTAGCCCATCATTGCGCGTGCGCAGGTGTAAAAAAATAAAAATAAAATAAAATACAATAAAATCAATGGAGACGTTTTATTGCAAGAAAAACCCACTGCTGCTACTGTAAAAATTCAAGCATTTAAAATAGCTAATTTTCGCATGTTTCTGTGGTGCTTTGGTGGGTTTTTGGACCACGGTTTCAAAAAAAATATTGCGGTAGCCATTTTGGATCCCCCCGCACCGCATGGCAAATGGAGACGCCGAGGATGCCCCCTCCCAGCCTGGTACCAGCAGCCCAGGACAGGAGGGGGGTAAGGCTGGAGTGGGGACCCCCCCCCCAGAAACCACCCCTCTGGTAGGTGCCCTCAGGCAGGCATATTTTCGCCTGCTTTTTTGGCTGGGAATCGGGGGGGGGTATTTTTAAAACTTTTTTTCTGTGCCGCTTGGCATTGCGCGATCGCTGCGATGCCAGGAACGACAACGACAAATCAGACCCAATTTTTCTTTTGTCGGTTCGAGTTCGAGTTCTGGGGAAATAATTGTCGTTACCGTTTCCGTTGCGTAACGGAAATGAGTAACGGAAACGGAAACGAGAATTTCGTCAATTCGTGCCCATGTCTACTCACTCTAACACAGAGCAATTGACTGGGCTGGTTGTTGTTGTTGTTGTTGTTGTTGTTGTTGTTGTTGTTGTTGTTGT
>JAHTLZ010003307.1:6538174-6564629 GCA_023846285.1 Phrynocephalus versicolor
TTGTTGTTGTTGTTGTTGTTGTTGTTGTTGTTGTTGTTGTTGTTGTTTGGTAAGTGTGAATGGAGGATGGCAGGAGCTCTGCCCCCAGCCCCATAAATTACCTCCTGTGGAGCAGGCAAGAGGCTGATACATAGGATGATGGAATATAAAAGACTGTGCAAGCATTCTTTACCAGCATGAAACAGGATAGGATTGTCAGCTCTCAGGGTGCCAACTAAAGTTTCGGGGAATTGTTCTGCTTCCCTGGGCCTCTAGCTGAGGAGATAAATCTCAGAATATGTGCTAGAAGAGAAGAATTTATTTTTATTTTTATGTGTAAGGGGATTTCAAAACCTGTGCACCCATTGCCACTTACTTCCAGATGATATCAACGACAAATTACTCAGTGTAAAGGAGTTTTTTTTTACAGGAGTTGTACATGTGTAACATTAGCACATTAACAAGCCAGAAGCATGGGGTGGGGGTGGACTGTAAAGACCGAGAGAGGTCGCCATTTGCCTGAAGTTGAGGAGAAGACTGTTGGCATCATGACTCATGACCCTTCTTGGAGAACAAGGCCTTACAGCAGTGGTACAGGGCTAAAGGATGGGATCTCTGTGCCATGACTGTGAAACTTGGCCAAATCCCAACACTAATTGTAGGCCCACAAGGACGCTTTAGATTTTGTATGCCCTAGGTAAGGCCATTTTTTCCAAGCGAGACCATTATTTGTAAGCTGGATAAGATGGTCTGTGCTAGTTCCTCCCAGTGCTTCAGACATCATACTTTTAAATGAACTTGTTGCATCGCTCGCTAATTCCCAGCAGCTAGAATATCATTATTATTACTCCAATCACACAATTAGTTCATTATACCATGTCCCTTCAAAGTTTTGCAACCATGCTGCCTGCAGGCTAGAACATTTCAGTGAAATAATATCTATTTCCCTCTAGTGGCCAGTTTTTACAGCATTGCCTTGAAAATATATATTTTTAAAAATACACCCTCACTGAATAGTGAACTGTCACTTAGGACGAGTATACAGTGGTACCTTGTATAAAGGAATGAATTCATTCCAAATGAAATTCTGTTAAGCAATTTTTTCTTTATACAAATTTCCCATAGGAATGCATTGAAAAGGGAAGAATCACTAATCGCGACCATTTTTATGTTGTACGGATTCGCCCATAGGCGATTCTATTAAGCAAATTTCCCCTATCTCTGGAATTTTTTTATGTTGTACAGATTTTATGTTATACAAACCATTTGTTATATGAGGATCCACTGTAATTCCAAAACATCCCTGTCAAAATGCCTCAGAAAATGCTTTTTAAATGCCTTTAAAGAGTAATTATTGAAAGTAACTGGATGTTACATGTTACACCTTAGGAACTTAAACAATACGTAGGCCGCTAGAAAAAGCGACTCAAAATAAAAGGCAGTTTCTCCGCCCCAATGGTCATGTGGTCGAAGAGCCGCTTTGTGTTGTCCCCACGATAACTGAAATCGCATCCGGCTTGGTTGTGTTTGCATGTCCGGAAGCAGCTTCAAAATGGCATTCCTGCTCCCTCCCCCGGAAGCCGGGAGTCTAGCAAAAAAAAGGATGCCTTCCAGCAATCAGTTGCCATCCATTTTCCTTTGGCTGTGTGTGTGTGTGTGTGTGTGTGCGCGCGCGCGCGCGCGCGTGCATGCGTGTTTGATGCAGAGGATGCACTGGAAAGGCTTTGTTCATCGGAGGGAAAGGGGAAGAGGGGATAGTGAAACATCTGGAGCCTCGCACCCCCACCCCCAAACTACCCTCTTAAAGAGGAGGCTGTGGCTGACAGGCAGGGAGGCAGTTAGCGACAACCTGCACTGTCCATGCCCTTCCCCTCTTAGCTCCGCACTCGTGTGAAAGGTGGTGGGTGATAAACACTGAAAGGGGGCAGTTCCCTCTCAGTGTACACACACACACACACACACACACACACACACTCCTCAGCTCGCATGCACGCACACTCTCCCTCACTGCTTTGCAAGCCTTCCTCCTTCCTCGCTCTTCCCTCCTCCCACAACCCAAGCTCCAGCTCCCTCCCCCCCCACACGTGACCGTCAGCTGAGTCGGAATTCCCGCCTTGGTAAAAATGGGATAAGAAGTGGCTTTTCTAGTTCCCCTTGTCATTTGAGTCGGCTATAGAGTCATCATCATGCAACTAAAACACACACACACACACACACACACAACCCCCAGAGGCATTACTGGGAAAACATGCTTCAGGGGGCATGGGTGATGTTTTTCAGAAAAGCTGGCTGCTCGTGAGGGCACGATTTTTGGAGCGCCTTTTAGTGGTCATGGGATAGAGCCCATAGTTAACCTAAAAGTAAATTGCAACTCTTATGTACAGAATTCTTCACCTAAAGCAATAATAATGGGTAACTAAACTACTTGTAACTAGTAACTTCAAAGCTCCAATTCTTCTTGTGTTTTGTAACACCTCTACCCAGGCTCAACAACTATCCTATACCAGTATGCCTGTGAGGATTCTCAGTCATCCAGGTGAGTCTATCTGGAAGTTGAGTTATGGCAAATTGACCTCTTTTTTTAAAGAGGTCCAGTTGCCATGACTCGACTACCAGATGCTATACCAGTGCCACTGCACATGATGTCCCTATGCAAACAGTTTTCCTCCTCCTCTTTCCTGGCTTGACATGCCCATAAAAATTAGCTAAGTTCCATGTATATGATAATTCACTGATTAAATTTAGCTTTGAAGGGAGATGAATTAATGGGGCTTTTGCATTACATTACATTATTATAGAGAATTCAAAAGAAACCTAATCACCATCTTTTCACCTGGTGCCACAATAAGAACAAAAATATCATCCCACTAAATGAATGACCTTTAAGTAGAAAATTAAAAGGACATTCATCTCCACACGGCATAATCATTACCATAGCATAAAAGGCTTTTGATTCAAACACAGTAGCTGGTAACAGGGCAAAACCCAGCTATTCAGCTGTCTGATGTAAAAGGGCAAATGGAGCTGCCCCCACCTCACATCCTTCCTTCCAAGTTAATGCTTTAATGCTTTTTTAAAATATTGTAAAACTTCTTATTTGTTTGTAATGTTGTTTATTTTAATACTGTAAGCTGCCTTGGATCCTTTAGGAGAAAAGTGGTGTGTAAATATTGTAAATAAATAAATAAATAAGATACACAGTAACAAAGGCTTCTCAATTTAATTTGACATCTGAGGCAAAACAAAACAATGAATACCCCCAACAAATGTTTCTTCTTCTTTCAAGTGGATACAAGACCAAGTTAAATAACTAACATATTGTGGTCCTTTCAGGGCTCCTTTAAATCAGCTGCTCTGATGCAACCTACACCATGTCTCTTAGTAGAGACAGCCCAGAATGGTCACTTTCTTGTCAGTAACTAAAGAAAACTAATATGAATTAAAATATTGCTTTCCTCCTGAAATGGTTCAGAGCTCGAGTGAATTCTATTGCCCACCTATTCCCATGTGTAGGATCGTTCCCCACACCACCCTTTTCCTTGACAGCCTCATCTCCAATTTAGTTTTCTGAAAGGAAACCATTACTGCATTTCCCACCTTCAGGAAGTCACAGAGCAAGATTACAAACCTGAGGCGTTATTTTAGTGCCACTTCTCAGAGGAAATGAATGACTACTGAGAGAAGCAAATTGTCCAAAATGCATTCACCCAATACAAAAGGGGGAAATGCAAAAGATGTTTATTATCAGTTATTATACCTGCAGAAAATACAACAATGGCCATTACTAAACAGTCTGTATCAAGTTAGTTTAAATCCAATGAAATAAGTGGTACAAGTTCACTGATAATTAAATATAGACTTTTCCTCTTAAGGCAGCTCTGCTTTTTTTAAAGGCATCAATGTTATTGTCTTTCTGATACCAGGTGAAATGATATATTGTTCTGTCTAGTTCCAGCCCCAAATCACTTTGATGGGTTTTCTTTAAAAATAGCTACTCTGGATATCCCCCCCCTCTCTCTTATAAACATAATATAGATGCAGACACTTGACTACCTTTGGGTATCACTGTGTTCAACATGAGCAGTCAGTCCTTTTCAACTTCACTGACTTTGTTGCCTCCTATGGAACACACAGGGACCTATCTGGAGTGAATTCTGGATCCAATCCATGGCATCTAATAACAACCAAATATAGGAATCAAATCCCATTGTTAACTGCTCTCCAGGAATAAATGTGCTGCTGTTTCAGATCCTTATGCCCCAATCTGTATGGAAATTGGGGGCAGAATAGACTTCCGTGAAGCCAAAATGATGTAGGATTTTGATATTAAATCACTAACACGTAGAACTTAACAACATAACTTTTAGAGTTCCTTCTGGAAGATGGGCGGTATAAAAATGCAACAAATAAATAAGAAATAAAATACCCAGCTGCAACCCAAGTCAGAACAGCTGGATCTTAAAGGACAGACACCCAACTGTCTGGCATAAGGATATGTGCTTAAGAAATCTGTTCAGACTGTGCAGATGGTTGAAGTCTATTGCTTTTGACAGAAAATTATGGTCTCTGGGCATTGTATAGGCAAGCCTGGAGCACTGTCTGTATCATGGGACAAACTGAAATAGAGAAGAGACAAGTTTTAAAGGAATTTTTAAGTACCCAAATGCATCTTATGTACTTTCTCCAAGAAGTAAACAAATAAATGACTAAGAGCAAGTTCTTGTTCCCAAAAGGGGGCAAGTATTGCACACAGCTTATTATAAACTCAAGGCCATTATTGTTAAGAAATGCATTTTCAATCATGCTTATGCCTGGCATAAGTAGTTTCATTTTGTCTTAGCTTGCCATGTCAGATATTAAGATGAGGAAACATATAAATATCAAGCCCTTGACCTTTATTGACTTCAGGAGAACAAGAACAAGGTGAAATGGGGAAGTTCATAAATGAGACAGCAAAGAGAGAATCCTAAATGTATTGCAAACAGGGTTAAAACCAGTGATACTAGAGATCAACTATGCTAGCCTGATGAGGGATGCAGATAAGGTCAGTGATGCATGACTGGTAGGGTATATAAACACTAGTGCACATCTGTATATTCCATGACATGTAGTTCAGGCATTAACCCAAGTGTACTCCTTTGTTATGCAGAATAAATAATATCAAAAGTACTTTCATTGTGGGTCTTTTCTTTTTCTTCCACCTTGTAGGTAATTGGAAATTGAACAAGCAAGATATTTGAACTGCTAATTTTTGCAGCTCTATGGGGTGTCAAAAGCTACTGAGAGGCTCCTGGTATGCAAATGGACTAAAGGTATTGTGATTCTTTGAAAGAACAAAGCAGCTGAGATCTCTAAAATGCCATCCTACCTGTCATACCATCTCCCACCAGTTTTTGAGAAAATGTGGCATCTACAATTGTACTGGCATTTCTCTGTGCTTCTCAGAGCCAAAAATATACATTACAGATAACCCATCATTCTAAGCTAAAATCTGTTGGTATCTTGGAAACCTTCATGATCCAGCATAAATCCTGTGCTTAAGTTTTAGTGACCAATCCCAAAAACCAAAGAAAGCTAATGCAAGAAGTCCCTCCTATAACAAGTTCCTCCTCTGATAATCAGACATTCTCATCACTTAAGGAACCCTCTCATCTACAGGGCAATCTGTAATGCACAGTTTGGCCTATAGTGTTAACCAGAACTTGGGAACTCCCTTTTCTGACTATAGCTCTCAGAATTCTGAGATGCTGGAGGTCACAGGCCAATGAAATGAAAAGCCCCAAGCTCAGGTCTTATCTACATAAAGTAAATGAAACTGAGACTAGAGTTTCTGTCCTGCAGGTTGAGGCTTCAACTCCTGTGTCTCCCAGTTAGAATCATGAGAGATGCAGTCCAGAACACCTGGACCCTACCAGATAAAAGATTACCTAGAAGTTTGTTTTTAAAAGAACAGTAAATGATATATTGGATACTTATAAGCCATCAATATCATTGTGTTTCTTGCCACCAGTTAAAATTAATTGCTTGTTTGCAATTCTCCCAGGCTTTATGTGCTACATTTTATTTTTAGATTGAATCTGACAGGGTACTCAATACATTCTCAACAATGCCTATATAAAGGCTTTACAACCACTAATGGAAAATATTTTCCCTTATGTTTTAAAGGCCTGTTTTTTAGTATGCTTTTTCTGATGGAACCAAGTGTTAAAGAGATACCTCAGTTTCAGTCATGTGCTCCTTCGACCAGAAAACTGACCTGTTAACTTGAAATTTGCTTACATAAGTGGTATCATAATTTTATCAATGCCCAAGCATCAAGCAAGTTTTGTGCATCAACCATGCAGAACACTCAGCCACAACAACAGTGAATCATGGTTTACATAAATTTGCAGAGTCTAGCCTGGTGCTAAGAATAATCCAGTTGCTTCCTGTACTGTGTAGTCTACAAATAGCTTCTGCCCTCTGAATAGTTTCTACTTGGTTGGAATCCTCCAAGGGGCAGCTTTCTTCTACTCTACTGAAAACACAGCAATGAGAAAACTGCTCACCACCTGGTCTGTGAGGAATGCACTGCGTTTTGACTTCTTTCTATATATCCTCTTTTTGGTTATTGCTGGTGCAGGGTGGGGGGCAGGCAAGAAAGGGAATCACTGCACGCTTCACCTCACTGTGAAGTTCACATTACAAAATACTGTCAAAGACATCAACAATCCAACTTTATGACATATCCTTCTAAAAATGGAGTTATTTTCTCTGTAAAGCAGCCTACCCCAACATGGCACCTTCTCTGTTAGTCAGACTACAGCTTCCATAGTATGACATACGCTGGTTAGGGATCAAGGAAAAGGTACCGTAAAATAAGCTCACATTTTCTGCTCTTATGATGTGTGTTGTGTCATTACAGTCGTGACCGACTCTTCGTAACTCCATGTCCATGGAGTTTTCTTGGCAGGAATACTGGAGTGGCTTGCCAGTTCCTACTTCAGGCACCTACAGCACCTGGTATTCCCTGGTGGTCTCCCATCCAAGTACTAACCAAGCCCGACCCTGCTCAGCTTCCGCAATCAAGCGAGATTGGATGTGCTTAGGGCATCTAGGCAGCTGCTCTTATGATAAAGCTGACTAATTACTAAGACTTCTCATGAATTCAGTCTTGTCAAGTCAATAGTTTCGCAATTATTTTTAAGAGATTGTACGGGAATACCAGGTGCTGTAGGCGCCTGGAGTAGGAACTGGCAAGCCACTCCAGTACTCCTGCCAAGAAAACTCCATAGACATGGAGTCACGAAGAGTTAGTCACCACTGTAATGACACAACACACATACACGTTAATCAAGAAAAACAATTCGCTTTCAAAGTGCAGTATTGGTGTCAGGATTCAACTAAATGTCTACTTGCTTTTAAGGTTTTCTGGAGGAAGGAAAAATTCATGCTCGAGAAAATGGAGATCTCAATTTCATCTGAGCTCTAGATAGGTTCTGAAATCTTCAACCAGTTGCATTTTGATTATGTGAACAAAAGTGCTTAAAATTGGTTCATGCAGGCAAATTTTCTTCCACAGATGTTACACTTCCATTCCACAAGACTGGTTCCCAAGTGGTTCCCAATCTTGGTTCCCCAGATACTCTTCTTGGACCACTGCTCCTTGAAATCCTGGCCAGCACAGTTAGCGGTGGAAGTTTTGGAGAGTTTCAGTTCACGAACATCTGGGGAACCAAGACTGGGAACCACTTGACTAACTGTCCCTCTCCTCCATACAGTGATAACTGTCCAACACATATATGCTTAATTTTCCTTTGTGCATAACACCACATGTGTTTATTGTAGAGATATGTGCATTTTTTCACACCTGATAAAGACCATGTAGGACACCTGCTATTTTGTAAATGGAAGTTGCACCTGGTTGGAAAATTCTTCAAGCACAAACCTACATTTGCACTGTGCAAACACCACAAGCAGTTGTGTTTTGCTGCTATGATGATGCAATCTGACTTGCTGCCCTGAAGTAACAAGGTGAAATGTTTTTAAAAGAAAAAAAATCATGACAAGAGGTGACATAGCAATTTGTCTAATACTATCTTGTGAGATAGAACATGGACTGGAGATCAGGGTGTGACTGGAGATGAAACAATTATAGTCTTGTCTACACTTGTGGTAGAATGAAATGGTTGAATCATGAAATAATACAGTGGAGAAGACCGCTACAGAGAACAACTAGATGAAAATCACATTTATCAGCATTCTTTCTTAATAAACAAACAAAAACAAACAATAAACACAAATCCCTCCAGCATGTACAAAACAAGTACCCGTACATACTTGAGTATAAGTCAACCTGAGTATAAGTCGAGGCCCCTAATTTAACCCCCCAAAACTGGGGAAACTTATTGACTCGAGTATAAGTCTAGGGTGGGAAATGCAGCAGGGCCTGGCAGTTTCTCCTTTGTGAGCTGGGGGAGCTGTGTGCAATCTTTAAAATGACTTTTAGCCACTGACCCAAGCACTTGCCTCTTTGGCTAAAAGTCGTTTTAAACATTGCATGCCACTTCCCAGCAATATGTGTGTGTGTGTGTGACAGGAGACGCGGTACACAATGTTTAAAATGACTTTTAGCCACCGACCCAAGCACTTGCCTCAGTGGCTAAAAATATTGACCCAAATATAAGTCAAGGGCCCTTTTTTCAGCCCAAAATTACGGCTGAAAAACTAGACTTATATTAGAGAATATATAGTTACATAAAGATAAAAGAGAGTTAGCTTATTTCAAGTTGTTTTAAAATTGCAGTCTCTTTGGCACAGTAAAGTTAAGGCTGGCAGTCTTCTTCCTATCACCTTGGGATAGGATGCTGCTAAACATTGCTCAATATTTAATTTATGTATTGATTAAGACATTTGTATTCCACTTTTCATTTTTTTAAAAATTCCAGATGGATTTTCAATATGACAATGTTAAAGGCTATAAAGGACAATATGACCAAGAGGTAAAATAAAATAGCCATGAAATGCTAAGCCACAACACTTATCACTAAAAGGACTGTTGTCCGAAGGAGGGGACATACCAACAAAAGTCTGTAATAAAGTGTCGCAGTTAGGTGCCACAACGTTTTTGTATTTTTATTTTTTTACTTTTGTTTTGGTTTCTCCAGACCTAAAGGCAGTGCAATTCCTCTGAGTAAGGGAGTATGTGGGTGATCCAGAAAATACCTGGGCAGATAAGCCAGTTCACATTAGCAGCCACCCTACTTTGGGGAGCCCAGCTGATCCCAACCAGGGAGGTCAATCCACCTGGAAGACGCTAGGAGGAAAAAGGCCCTAGAACCTGGCTGAGGGACGATTTCTATAGATGCACATGATACACTAGGTGTGGTTCATATATTTGGCACTTTGCAAGGAAAGATGAGGCAGAAAAGAAATGCAATCTAGGAAAATGGGACAGAGAAGACCACAAGAAGCATGGATGAAAATGGAAGGGGTAGGAAGAATGTACCCCTCCTTTTATGCTTTCACACATATAGAATTTAGTTAGTTGTATTAAGATACAGAAATAACAGGGGCCATTTTAGAAAGCTACATGTAAAAGTTCACTTCCTTCATGTGTAATTATTTTTATGTCTGTACTGTACGAGTTCTCCATAGTCTTGGTATATGCCTATGATATAAGTCTGGAATTCCAAATTCATTCTCAATCCTTCCATTTTGGCAACAGTTAAACCCTGGTCCCCGAGTGTCTGCTTAATCCTATTTTTATGCAGGTTATTTTCTCCCTCCTGGCTGAGCTGCTGGGATCACATTGGGATTCCCAGGGAGCCCTCTCTTTATACTCTCCGTGTGTGTGTCCTTGAGTTGTACCTACTTAGGGAAAGTGTGTCAGCACAGAGGTTGTCAGACCCATGCAATCAAGTAAATGCAAGAGATTTATTTAAATTTAAAGACAAGTGGGTTTTATCCTCCCTGACATTAATGGCCTGGCTCATCTTCATAAATCATAAAGGAACAAACAGTCTAATCTCAGCGGAGTGTTTTGCAGCTGGCATGGTCCACTGAATGGTTGAGATGGAGAGTGTTAAAGAGGGAAGAGTAGGCGAAATGCCACCATTTATTGCACCTGCTCTGAACAAGAAGGAAGGATCCAGGGAGAGGTGGAGAGTTAACGGGAGATTATGTGCAGGATGAAAAGAGGGACGGTTACAGTAGTATGGCCATAACAGAAAAGCGCTTCTTATATTTTGTGATGTGTTTTCATTCTGAATTTTGATTACTATGCTTTGCATTATGGAAGGGGGAGAGTCTGAATTTTAAGAAAAGAAAAGGAAGGCTTCCCAACTCATGCATTCTTTCTTCTCCAAAAGTGTCCAGAGAAAAACAGATGAAGAAATAAACAATAATGTGTGCTATTCATTTATTTTGGCAGCTATAGATGTTGATGACTATTTATTTATGTTTTGCTTTTAGTAGCAATGCAATACCTCTTACCAGAAGGAATAAGGTCATGACTCATGACAAGGTGCCATGTTTGCCTTCACAGTCTGTCATCCAGCTTGGGCTTCTTGATGAACTTGGACACTTGAGCACCCTAAGTTTAAGATACTCTTTGGTCTACAAGGTTGACCCACATAGATCAAGCTACAGTACGCTATCTTGGATTATTAGACAACTAGGGCTAAAGGCTGTTTTTGAGTTGTGTCACAACTAGATTGCAGCTAATTAAATGACTTTCCCCACTGCAAGGTATGACGGAACAGCCCCCCTCCAAAGAAGGAGACTTCACATGGATGGCACTTCAGTTGTGCATATGAACTGTACGAAATAGCTCAGAAACCCTTTTAAGGCCACCCTGGACATCATGTCTGGGGAATCCATGTTTTTCTTTTTCCAGGCCTGGTGTGTTCACATACCAATTGTACTTTTACACGGTGAAACAAGGTCTGGATGGATGAAGAGAGTTGAGCCTTCTCTGTAATTTACTTTACTGTACTTGGTGTTGCCACAAGCAATTTTCTCTCAGTCATGCTACAGTAATCAAAACTGAACTGGTCAAGGCATGAGGGAATGACTTGGACAATACAGCAGAGCAACATAAAGAGAAGAATGGTTTTAATATTTTCTATTTTAATATTATAAGATGCTTGGGTACTCTTTGAGACAAGGCAGGATATAAATAATAAAATGAAATTACCGGTAAATGAATTATCCTTTTGCTGTTAAAAACCCAGTTATCTTAATAAATAATAATTATAATAAATTAAACCCAAATAATGCCATCATATCAGCATTCAGCAACAAACATAACTGTCCCTGTTATGTACAAGTTGGCTCTTAATGTCAGGGAGCAACATGATGGACTTAAGTCTTTCAGGAACCACACAAGGTTTCTTTGAGCAAATCAGAAGGAAAGCATAAGGAACAGCCTCATCTCAGTGCTAAAACTACCTGATATGTTTACATGTAGAAGGTGTCTCCCTGTATCAATTTCTCACCAAAACCATGGATACTTGCTGTCCTTATACAGGTAGAATTGGGGTGTGGAACATTTTACTTGCAGGTGGCATACATCACGTCCCACAGTCCTTTATAGTCAGCAATGCTGAATGGGGATGATGGAACTGTAGGCCAGAACTTATTGGAAATGGACTTCATTCTTAGACATATTACAGGAGTCAACTTCAGAATGATCTATTGCTTAGATGTAAACGTGCATCATCTACATTAATTATAGTGATGCCACAACCTGTGTTTTCTCGTTGATTCCTTTATATATCAGAAAATGAGGCCCAGCACAAATTTTAAGTCCCCTTTGTGGTGATTCGGTGTTATTCTTATGGTTGTTCCAACTATATGGCTTGGAAATGTGGCTTGTTTAAAATACACACAATTACACACCATTTGGGTGTGACTGATATGTGGTCCAGGTTTAAGAGTGCCTTTTCCATGTCAGTCCTTCCTTAGATTAAATTAAGCCTCACAGCAGGCTTTGCATCAAAGCAGACTCTTGGAAACCCAAAACCTAAATGTGCTTGCATGGAAAGAAACAGGAAGAGCCAGACAACAGTCTAGCAATTGACTTTTGGAGATATCCTTATTATTTATGGTACTTTATTTATTTATTTTGAATATTATTAGCCCACCTTTCTTTTTGGAAAAGGACCCAAGGTGGCTTACAGTAATGAGGGACACAGCTCAGAACATTTAAGACATATTCAAGTTAAGAACATGGAATTAAAAGAGGCATCTTAGAACATTAAAAGGTAACAGTAGAGCTACAAATAACACACAAAAATAAAAGAAAAAGGAAAGTAACATGGAAAACACTGGTGTTCTTATGAAAACAATCAATGCAATCATGCATGGTAATTCATATAAAGTTATATAGTAGGAAGTCCTTCATTCAGGGGAAGCTTGCCTGAAGAGGAAGGTCTTTGCCTGCTTCCGGAAAGACAGCAGAGATGGAGCAGTCCTGGCCTCCAGCAGGAGGGAATTCTAAATTCTGGGAGCAGCAACAGAGAAAGCCCTTTCACGGGTTCTTTTGAGGTGCACCCATGAAGGTGGCGGGATTGGAGAGAAAGGCCTCTCCTGATGACCTTAGCACCCAAGCTGGTTCATATTTTATTAGGGATATAGATGTATTGCTTTAATGACTGAAATACCGTTGCTAAGTGTAAGAAGCTACAACTAGAGTAGCCTCTTTGAATGAATGTTGATTCACCAGTCCCCACTGATTCAATAGGTCTACTCAGAATGTGATGTACTCTGCTAAGCAGCAGGATTTCTGTCATAGTGTTTAAGCAGAGGTGGGGAAAACCCTATGCAGGTGGTGAACCTACAGCCAAGACTATCACAGGCAAAATGTGTTGGAAGGCTGCATCTGTGCATGAAATATAGGGGTGGTAATGGATAGATACTCTCTCCTGAGGCAGTGGAAGGCCTTGGAGTTGACCTTCTCCGGGACCCTCCCAATGCTGTTGTTCTCCAATTGCCATATGCTCTCATGAAAAGTTGACTGCACTGAAGTAAGCTCCACTATGGTGTCTCGTGGGAGTTATACAATCATGCTGAAGTGTACAAAAGTGTGTGTCTAGTAATGCTCATTAGTCCTTTAGGTCTGTGAAGATTCTCAGTCATCCAGGTGAGGCTATCCAGGAGTTGAGTCATGGCAACTGGACTTCTTTTCTTGTGAGATCGAAATGTTTCACTACTCATCCAAGCAGCTTTGTCAGTCTGAGGAAAGTTAGTGGTGAGGCTTCCAATTTATAGTTCACCTTGATTTCACATCACCCTGATCTGAATAGGCTCATAAGTTGGAGAATGGCCTGGATAGGCTTGTTAGAGGGACAATGGCCTGAATAGCCTCGTTAGGTGGGCAATAGCCTAAGGCAGTGATGGCAAACCTTTTAGAGACCAAGTGCCCAAACTGCAATTCAAAACCCACTAATTATTTGCAAAGTGCCAATACAGCAATGTATCCTGAATACAGGCGGCTGTGAAGGGGCAATGTTGGGTGCCCAGAGAAAGGGATCTAAGTGCCACCTTTGGCACCTGTGCCATAGGTTCACCTACACAGGCCTAAGGTGTGTGAAAGGCCCACCTATGCAACCCTTCCCAATACCCACAAGCATGGGTCATTAACTATGGCCTTGCTGGTTAAGGTGTGAAGTGCTTCTGGTTTGATGAAAGGGCAGCATGATAAGTGGCAGACAGATTGTTCCTGAGTCCCCCAAATCTGTGGCAGACCTTTATATGCCACAAGATTCCTTATTATTTAACTATTAAACTTTTAATTCTTAACTAATGAAGGAAATTTCAAAATAATACTTGTTAGCAGGGAGAAGAGACTAATGAAAGAGGAAAAAAGAAAATTCTATAAAAGACCATCCTTCTAGAACAAAGAAAGGATATCAATAGGGTTACAAACAAGCACAGTTCCATCCATCACAACAGTCTAATGTTCTTTAGGTTAATAAAATAAAAGGGTAGGGAGGAGAATTGATTTAGGGCAGCATGAAACATCAAATTAAGCAGCCCTGCAAATTAATGTACTGCTAAAGTGACCCTGTTTTTCAGGTGCAAACAAAACCAAATGTATACCTGTTTTAATTAGCATTACTGAAACATTAAGCTGTTAAGAGGGAAAATGTGGGCAGTGGAGGACCCACGGACAAGACATTTGTTTCAGTGCATACTTTTTTGGATCAAAATCCATTTCTTCAGAAACATGGAGTACTGTACTCTTACAATATCCTCTATCTTCATGCATTATCCTCATGAGGGGTCACAATGACCAGGTGAAGGTACAGAAAACAGACAAAGTCTCCAGGCATTGTTATTAAAGGAATAGAAAAGAAATAACTCACTTAAAACTGTAGGAAATAGCCAGGGTGATAAGCCACAGCCCAGGAAGATTTGGCTGTTTCAGGGGTTGAGGTCAAAACATAGGTATATCAAGTGAGACAACAATTTTATATCCATATATTACCACGTATATTTGGATTATTAATATATACAGATTGCTAAGAAGCCTTAGTCTTATTTACGCCCTTAACGTGCAGTAGAATGTGTTTATATAACAAATTTCCTCTGTCTTCCTCTCTAGTCTGCCATTTCTCTCTCTCTCCCCCACCCCAATAGTCACACTTGAGCTGTTTAACAGGATGTTCTGCGAGGCTAAAGTATTCTGATACTTGTTGCTTTGCATTTCCATTCTTAGTACTTTTTTACAGAGATTATCTTCTTTTATACTCTATATAGAACTCAGAGGCAGAAGATGGGCACAAATCATATTAGACAATAGGTAATAAAAGATTGATGTTGTAGCTGACACTGTTGAATGCTTGATGGTTTGCCAGTATAGACATGGGGACTCAACTAGCATCTAGCTTTGTGCAAGGTCTTGGTTTTTTGTCTCTGTCTCCATCTTGTGTCACCTGTTCTGTGCCGGTGGTTATTTAAGATTGCGCCTTCCATGTAGCAAGTCCAGGCTGGGCCCCCAAAATACGAGAGAAGGAAGCATTACTGTCCAAAACGGACTTCAGGGTACGTTGCATGATACATCTGTGTGATGTAGGTGGTGAATAATGGTGATATGCCAGTCTCTCAATTGGGTCATAGAATCATAGAATCATAAAGTTGGAAGGGGCTTACATGGTTAACAAGGTTATCACGTCTAACACCCCCCACCCCCCGCTCAAGGCAGGAGTACAAGGGAGGGTCAGTCTTAAAGCAAACTATTCCTTAACACTAGTCTGGCTCTGTCAGTTCAATTTCCCACCACATTGTTGCTGCTGTAACCCCATGGCTTTTGAATCTCCTGCCAGTGGTTTCGAGCAAATCCAGGTATACTGAACTTTGGGCAATAACAATGGACTTGGTGGTGGAACTCTATGTATAGTAGAACCACTGTATCTGCAGGATCAGTATCTGTGGTGTCACTTATCCATAGTTGGGAAACACTAGAAAACTTAAAAGGAAAAAAAACCCTAGAAATATATATTTCCATGATGTACTTACCAGTACTGGCCATTAGAGGAAGCCAGAGACCAGGCTGTGCAGTCTTGTCCAGTTCTGATGATATATGGGGAAAATTGTTTTTTTCTGGAGTTTTTCCTTTTATCATGGTATGTAGCATTCTCTATTATTCGCTGTTTTCATCATATGAGGGCGGGGGGCTTGGAAATGGTCCCCCATGGATATGGGCATCTTATTGTATATGTATCTGTTAGTGAGTTTCCAATATATGTAGTACTGATAATGTCCCTTATAAAGTGGCACAGTGGAATCCAGAAATTGTATGGACTGAACCAGATTTAGCCAGAAGACATGCGAATGTTTGCCCTGTTGTTTGGTGGTGGGCTACCTTGCTCCTTTTGCTAGTGAACACATGAGGTAAGTGCAAGTGCAAACCAGCCCGTGCCCAGAGTATTTCTGTCTCCCTCTAAAGCGCTACTGCTTTCTAGGTGCAAGTAGATTGCTCCATTTTGGTTTTGTTCCAGTGTAAGTGATTGCTGGAATTGAACCAGAGCAGCTAGCTGTCTGGCTGCAGAAGGCATCAAATAAGAAAAAGGATGAGGATGTGTTTCTTTTAAATTGTTGCTAATACATCTGCAAAGCTTTGACATGGCTTTTTTCCCCTAAGCCCCGTCAAAGTGTTGTTGCTACACTATACTGTTGAGAAACAATTTTTGAAAAATGTAAAACTCCTCCTCCCTTCCCCTCCAAAAGTGAGTGGTAAGAAAGATTTAAAGGAAAACCTTTCAGATTTTCAAGATCATTAAGCCATTTTGCCTAAATTGTTGAATGAACTTGGAAAAAGGGTAGCTTTCCATTTAAAGAGAAATTAGACTTGCTCATGGTAAAAATTGTTGAAGTACAGAGTGTCTGATCCTTCCATGTGCCCCAAATGACATTCAAAGTGTCCCTGTTTAGCACAATGTAGACCAAACCATGTTAGAGTCATTCGGCTATCTAGTCACACTCTTATACTGATGAAAGTTTGAAAGTTACTGAAGCCGTAATGGTGTTTCTCCAGTTTTTTTCTTTCCATGAATATAGACAGTGAAGATGTCAGTGAATCTCAGACAGCAGAGATATTTGGGGGTAGAAACACCAAGGAAGCATTGTGGAATAAAAACAGAGAAGAAGTTTGTTGGGGAAAGGGTGTTGGGAAGCCCAAGCATAGCAAAATGGCCTTCCACACTCTTTACAGGACACACTGACACATCCTGAGTAGAGATGGGCATGAACCACTTGTTCAGAGGTGTGTGCGGGTTTGTTGTTCAGCTGAACAGGTATTTGGCACCTCCCAGCCTCACCTCTTCTGGTGGATACCCATTCAGATGCAGCTTCTGGAGAGGTGGGACAGGGCAGCACCAAACACCTTTTTTTGGCCAAAAACAAACAGTACATACCACTAAAATGGTGGTTCGTGCCTACCGCTATTCCCAAGATGGAGTTGAGTGGGTTGCGGGACTATCAAAAGCCCATATGCATCTATAGGCCACAATTTGCTCAACTGACATGTAAAGCATGAGAAGATTTTTGTTCTTCTATTTATGTGTGTTTTAAATAGAACACTGTTTGTTACTGTGTTAAGTCTCTTTCTAGACTGCAGAATAGAAGATGATCATCAAAAAGTGTGATTTTTGTGCAGTAGATAGGAACAAGTTGTTCAAATGACAAATACAAAAGATTAACATGAGAGAAAACCTTTGTGACTGTGACTCAGAAGGAATCTAAATGAGAGCAAAAGTAGAAGGTCAGATAGAAGTCAAATGATATTTTTATGTGACTGAAATATAGAACTGGTTTTCCTCATGAGTACTTTAGATGTTACAGTAGGCTACATTAAAGAACACTCAAACTGCAAGCTAAGGACTGGCTGAATTGGTAGCGCTGAGCTTGGGGGTATTACAAGTTGGGTGAGCAAAAGTCATGTGTGAGTACAACTGGGGAGTATCAGGTCTCCTCATTTTACACATTGTTTGAGTAGGGCACCTTCCTAGATGGTGATTGCAAAACATCCCTCATAAAGCCCAATGCCAAACTACTTACCACTCTGGATGTCCTACTCTGGACTCTACTACAGGGTCTAGAGCATGTATATACTGTATTCCATGACATTCAAATAAATCCTACTAGTTGAAGATTAGTGTTAAGGCTACCCCATTCTCGCTCACATGCTAAAAAGCATGTGAAATTCGAAGCCATTTGATCAAACTAGACAGTTGTTTGCATGTTATTAGAAGTTTTTTTCCCCCTTCCCGCCATCGTTATCGATTCATCGTTATCGATTTATCGATTTTTTTTCAAATTTCAACTGCCTACTAAGGTCTGTCTAATTTTAATCTGTTAGGATTCGTCTCTCCGCATGCTGTGATGCAGGAGGATTTTATATGCTATGTTTACCTTATTGTTATATGTTGATTCTGTTTTATTATTTTGATGTACTCTATTGTTTGTTGATTCGGCATTTGATTGCCTTTGTTAGCCGCTTAGAGTTCTACACGTAGAAGATAAGCGGGATATAAATACAACAATAAATAAATAAATAAATAAATAAATAAATAAATAAATAAATAAATAAATAAATAAATAGGACATTTGGAAGGGTGTCTTGTTTCCATTCAGTTCCAGCTAGTCTTGTTATATGACTGGTCAGTGGAAGATATTCTTGGGCTTAATGTGCAAATCTGATTACCCAGGCTCATATCTCAATGGAAATCACTTTAATGGAGGAGAAGTATGCTGCCAGCTTCTGAATGCAACTAAGGGCCTTATCCAGGTTGATTCTGAGACCTTCTCTGAGATTAGGAATGAGGCTAGGCAATATCCCAAATTGTGCTTGATTGCTACTTATCCTCTGTATATCCATCCCTTTTTGTGACCAAATCTAAATAAACATGGAACACCTAGGACTAGGAAAACTGCCTTATCCCCTTCTTGTATTCTTGTATTGCCTTCTGAAGTTGACCCACACCACTTTGTTGCTTATAACTAGAGATGGGCATGAAACGGGGAAAAAATCATTCTGTTATTTGTTATTCGTTTCATTACATAATGAAATAAATAGCAAAAATTGTGATGAAATTGGAATGAACTGAACAGAACCACGAAAATTAGGTTTGTTACATTTCGTTTTTGTTAATGGCGACGTGCAATGAAATGAGCTGTTTTTAAACGTTAAAAACATCCTGAATATCTGTAAAAACCCAGCAATAATTATTTATTCTGCCTGATAATACCTACCGGGGGGTTTGGGGTCCTTAAAACATGCATTTATGTCTTTTCTCAGATCGCTGTATTTTTTTCCTTTAAGGGGAGTTAGGGCTTAGGGGACATCGACCCGAAATGGCTCCCAGATGCCTAATATTGATTTCTTTGGTATTAAAATGCCCTGGACATCCATAAAAATGCAGTGATAATTATTTGAAATTATTACCTACCAGGGGGTTGGGGTCCTTAAAACGTTTGTTTTTGTCTTTCTCCCATCGCGATGTATTTTTTCTTTTCCCTTTAAGGATGACACAAAATGGATTCCAGCCACAAAATGGAGCAAGCCATGTGATGGGATCATGTAAATTCTTGGACAATCTCAACCAACAGCATGCCCAGGTTGCAGACTGGGTAGGTGTGGCAGCCACAGAGGGCATAAAAAGCAGTCCTTGCAGTCTGCGGTGGGAGTTACGGTGGGATTGCTGTCTCTGCGTCTCATTACTTTAGGCCAGCCAGGCAGGTGTGTATCTCTGTGTTCCTGCTGGCTGCAGCCTGGCTCTTAGGGGAGAGAAAGAAGAAATTTCTCTTGCAGCCTCCCTGTGTGCGTGCGTACCTCTCGGTAAGTAACCTCCCCTGCACCGCAGTGCAGTCACTCTGCGGCTGCCTTACGCCCTGGGCAATGCCCGCCGCTGCCTTTGCAGCCTCCCTGCGTACCTAGTCTATACTGTGTCTCTGCCAGCATCATTTTTTTTTTAGTGTTTTCCCTCTAGTCTGGGGCGTTGGGGGACGCCTACGTACGGAAATGCTTTAAATCACACAAAAAGTGGGTAAAAATGAAAAATGAAAAACGAAACGAATTTTTTCAAAAAAAATAATGAAAAATGAAAATGAACTGAAATGGGACTCACAACGAAAAACAAAAAAACAAAACGTCATTTTTTTCGATTCGTGCCGATCTCTACTTATAATAGTAGCATGGTGCAAATAATGGTTACACTTCCAAATAAAAGCTACTTCTCATGTATACTGCACCTCATGAGAAGGTAAGAACACATTCTGTACCCACATCAAGATGCTGATAGTGTGTCCAACTTTGATAACTTCATGAGAAATTTCAGAGTTTTTATTTTACATCACATCACATAGGTTGGATATTTTAGCTAGTGCATGACAAAGATTTTTTTGTTCTCATTTGAAACTTATGAGAGGGGGTGAGAAGCACTTTTCTATTATTTTTAAAGGCTTTGTTTTGTTTTGTAAACAGAGCATGCTGAGTACAAAATCACGGATTCAGCTGTGATGCTGATTTTTGTTACAAAGGAAGGAGACAGTTGAGCTTATGTTTCAGATAGCCAAGAGCCTTGTACCATATTCTTAACATCATGATGGGCATCTTTAAAAAAGCATCTGCTATTTAGTGGCTGGTTAAGTCTTTACTGCAACACAAGTCACAGGGGAGCGTGTGGCGGTGGGGAAACATTTGCAGAAACAGAATGTGGTCTCTTTGAAAGCTAAGAGAAGCCAGGGATAATCTCTTAAATTCATCAATATGTTTCCTAATACTCAAAGGGCTATTTTTCTGTTGTCTGCTATTACTGAGAAGCTCTCCTAATGATACCTAGATGTCAGGAACGGGAGGTCAGGAGGGGAAATCCAGAAAACAGAGCAAGAAGATACTCAGGTACAAGGCTAGCTCCCAAATACAGCAGGAGACCTGAACTGTCTGGAAAATGGGACACTGCAAAACACTCAATTGTGTTTATATTTTTCTCTTGCCTCCTCCATCCCATGGGTAAGTATGGAGAGAGTTACATAATATGTCAGCCCCTGGAAATCTGTTACCCCGTGAGCCTAGGATGTTCCTCATAAATGTGTGGCCGAGAGTTGTCCTGAAATGTTAGAGAACTGCCCTTATAGGTTTTGGTCCCACCATGATATTTTTCAAGGAAGAACAATCTTGTGACTGGCAAATGGGAAACCAGGAACCAGGATCAATCAGAAAGCAGGAAACTTTAGGGGTGATGATAGAATAAGATGGTATCCTGAACCCTCCCAACCTTCTCCTGAGCCTTCATCCTTGATCCCACCCCCTTCTCAAGGGAGAAGGGCTTTCCCTCTCCCTCACTCCTCTTTCTCTCATCTAAACTTCTTGCTGAGACATTCCAGGTTCCCCTACAGGTATATGGGAGATTATTTTGGCCCTATGGGAGTGAGTTACGTGGCTCTCAGCCTTGAATTGGGTGTTGTCGTTCTGTGCTATCAAGTTTGAACTGATTTACAGTGAAATCTAATAGGCCTTCCAAGGAAAGTGAGATATTTGGTTTTACTTATTCCACTCCCCCAGTGGAATTCCACTTCCATGGCCAAGTGAAGATTCAAACAGTGGTCTCCAGAGTCCTGGTCCTTCACTCTAATTACTGCATCACATTTGGTATCATTGGATTGGGCAGATTTAATATTTTAATTCATCTTTTAATTATATTTTGTTTTGCATGATTTGCTGGCGTATGGGCGAGAAAATGTAGACCTGCTTCCAAAAGTCTGGACTGATTGAAAGCATAGGTGGTGCTAAATCAAGTAAGTGCTTATTTCATAGACCTTGGTTGGGCATGCCATAGAGACTTCATTTGAAACATTAATGTAGTTTGTTCAGTATCATATCCATTCAGACAGTTTAGCAAGAGTGGAATCATAGTCTGCTTTGTATGGAAAAGTTACTGAATGTAACAATTGTTCAAGGAATCTTGCTATAGTGACTTTCAATCGAAAATGTTTCATCCTTTATAAACCAACAAAACGCATTCATAATTTCCCCTGTTTCTTGCGCTAAATTTTAAAAACCATCAAATTAATGGCACCCATAACCAGTCATTTCTGCTTGTACTGTATCATCCTCTGTGGTGAAATGAATCACATTTTCATCAGCAGGCAAGTTGCTTCCAATTTATGGGAGACCTGATGAATTAATGACCTCCAAAAGATCTGGTAACAGTCTTGTTCAACTCTTTCCAATTCACATCTGTAACTTCCTCTATTGAATTAGCCCATCTCGTGTCATCTTCCTCTTCTCTTTTTTTCTAGCATTATTGTGTCCCCCAGTCCCCACCCACCCACCTCTCAGTTCATTTGGTCTTCTCATGCCACGCTCAAAGTACAACAGCCTCAGGTTAGTCATTTCTGCTTCAAGGCTTGATTTGATATAGAACCCACTTATCTCTCTTTCTGGCAGTCCATGGTAGAAAGCTCTCCAAACTCTCCTCAACACGATATTTCAAGCAAATCGATTCCTGCTTCCCATCATTTATTCAGTATATGAATTGCAACACAGTTAATAAACCAGGAATAATACAATGGTAAGCCATGACCCACCACCCACCACGAACCAATTGGAAAACTGAACCTGTTTGTGTGATTTAGTTTCATGCCCTGTTGGAGGCACTATCCACTCCCTGATACGCTGGGAGGCGGGCACATGCTCAGAGGCAGCACGGCCCTGTTAATATGTTCAAGGTAGTTCAATACACAAGCATCAACTGAGGGGGAGAGGGACTAATCCTCACCATGCCACTGCTCTCCAGACTTTGCTATATTGAGTGGCAAAGTCTGAACATGAACTTTATTCATATTTGGCTTGAACAGAAGTAGAAAGAAATCAAATGGGATAATATTGCATTTTGCTTTCTCTTTATATAATCAGGACACATCAAGGAAGGCACAATAAAAATAAAATTATGGTGAGAATTCCCCCCCCCCCACTATGTTTATTCATTCCCAGATGCCTTCTGTTTACAAAATTAGTTTCATCCATGGGTTTAGGAAATATAAAAAAACAAGTAAATGGGTGTCTGTTAATTGACACAATTATATTATTTCCCAGACTGACATTTTCAACACAAGCCGTTGATTAGACTTTAAAAAAAAACTCTTAGGAATGTGGGAGTTGAACCTATGTTATTAAAACAACAGCAGTAACAACAAAACCACTAATGGTTCCATTTAGTGGAGTCTAACCTGATTAAAAGAACAGTTCATACAAGAAATAACTTTTAGCTGGGTGTGACTAGAGTATACAAATTATAAAATGATTTTAATTCAAACTAATTTGAATTTGAATAGTAACTTTGGGGAACCATTATGTACAACATGTCTTCTATAACCAAATAAATTTAAATTACTTCAAAGGGGAATTGTCTAAACAAGTCACTGAAGAAAGACAAATTAGCACTGGGAGAAATTGTTCTTGCTCCAAAATTCACAGAGGTCAATTCAGCTGTATTTGAATGTTTTTCAGTTAGCTTGAGGTAAGTGCCAACCATTAAGCAGAATAAAGTTGTTGCCTGTACAAGCTAGTGGGCAAAAATGGTGATGAGGCATGGAGTCTGAATTTTGTGTTTTCTCTGTGAAGGAAAGGAACCAGAGACTTTGTGACAAATTTGAAGACATGTAAAAATGTCAGCAGTGGTTGTAGTTCTAGAGAACTGAAGACAGGGAAAAAGACAAATGCCTGACATACAGACACCATTGTCTGTGAAGGTCACAGCAAGCAAGTTTCCTGGGAAATAGGAGACTGACCTATACAACTGAAGAACCCCAAGAATTGCCTTTAGTTGACTTCTGTGAAATTCAGGGCAAGTGCAACTCCCTGTGAAGCTCCCTGTCAGCAAATTCTGAGCACCTGGCAACATGGAAATTGCAGTGGAGCTACCTCAGGCTCTTCCCTTTAAGCACTCCCAATTTGGAGAGGCCTGGGGATCAGTATTTTCAAACACTTTAAATTACAAATGATTTTTTCCTATGGGCACCCCCTTTGGAGTTGAATAATTTGCTGCCTTATAACCCAAACCTCTCCAAATTGGATGTGCTTTAAGGGGAGAGCTTGTGGAAGCTCCACTGTAATTTCTACATGGCTAGCTGCCTGGGATCACTATTTTCAAGCACATAACATTTTCGTTTCGTTTCATTTCGATAGCTAATAGAACTACGAATCAGCATTTCATTTTTTTTTTTTTTTGGTTTGGTACCTATCCGTAATTGACACTGCTTCTTAGCATCCCTCCCCTGATTTATATTTCTTTCAGGCTTTGGGATGCACGTAAATTATGCGACTTAGCTGTTATATATGTTTATGAGAAAAACAGATGGGTGATATCAATTTATTTGGATACGGAAGATCTTTATTTCATGCTGGTATAATAAAATCCACACTCAAGTTTCTCTTTTTCTTTCACAAATGTTAAATTTTGATTATATTTGCTTCTGCTTTTAATAATCAGCTTGTCCATTTCTGCATTTATTATAATTTTAAAAATGAAGGAGGAAGTGAATTCCCCCCACCCCACCCCTGGTATATCACACAAACACACTCTAACATACCCAGCATTTCTGTGTTGAATCTAATTTATGCTGTAAATGCTTTACTTCTATGAAATGTTTGTGTATATATTCTCTGTTTTCTCCATGGTCAGTATGCCAACTGATGCAGGTCCAAAATAAACCACGATTCACCATTTCATTAATCATAATGTGACCATGTCAGAGACAACACACATTGTGGACCAGCCTGAATAACAACAGCCATTTGAAGTGAGTTGTTTTTCACCACTGGTTTCTCCCTTCGAGCCAGAATGTAATGTATAAATAGCATTTATTATTATTTTTCAACGGGATATGAGAGATGTGCACAAAACCCAGACCTGCATCATGCAATTACAGGGTGCTATTCCTTAGTAAATTGCTGCTGGGGGGATGAATTGAAATAGCTGTGCTTTGTCTCTCGAGAAGTGGTGGCGGTTGAAATAAATAAGCTGCATTTCAATAACAAAATACAGCAATGAAATCAAAGCAGTGAAAACTCTTTGTGGACGAGAGCAGTGCAACTGTGAAATTGCACTCGCGTAACATTTTCTCTTCCTTTTCCCCCAGTTGCCACAAAATTAGAAGCCAGAACAGGGGAGCATATGGAGAGTTCTAAAGGCAATTGCCAAGAGGGCAACAGGAAGCACTGCCATTTCTAAATCCGGGCATTCCCAACAGAATAGTCCATTCTTGTATATTAGGACAACAAAAGATGGGGGGGGACACGAGTGAGGGTCAATAAGAAATAAACAGAAATGGGGGCTATGTTTTAGGCATTACAATTCCCAGAATGTAAGCAATTCTCAGAAGAAAAGCAACTGGCAGAAGAAAAGCTGTTAAATAACTAGCATGTGAATAATGTTGACAAATATATTGGCAACATGTTGGGATTTAGTGGAGTGAGCATAGGAACCATAGCCATGAAATAAAATTCAGATTGGGGGTGATTAGGGGCAGGTTTCTTAATACGAAGAAGGTAATACACAACAAAAACTTCAAACTTCAAGCATGTCTGTTGTGTGGTGCTGTGTACTTTTGGTTCTGTTCAACAGCAGCAACACAAAATAATGGCCTTTTAGCAAAGCAGTTTATATATATTAGAACCATTTGAAATGTGTATTTATTGTGAAAGGAGAAAAATATTGCAAAACTGCAAGAGTGACCAAGAAAGAAATAACTAAGACGAATGAAGACCATGAAATCATAAAACTCGTAAAATATGGGAAAAGGGATATTTGGGCCATGTAATGAGAAAGGAAAAGTGAAGATTGTTATACCGGATCATTCATGAATGGGAGGGAAATTAAAGGTGCCCCTTGGAAAAAAGAATGTGCTCCTTGGAAAAAAGAAAATGGTTTGGATGCTACAGGATATTGCTGTTTAGAGCTGCCTCATCTGAGGTCAAAATATGTTTGATGCTGTCCAACCTCCTGAGGAGAAGAAAGAAAACAAATCTGAAATGGAGTGAGGAAGCTTTTCCTATTACCGAAACAATAGACTAAAAGAGGTCTTGGGCAATTTTTGTGACACTGTGCAGAGGTGGCAGTCATATGGATGACCTTCGGACATGGGTATGTCTTTGGTCAACCTAAAGCTGATGTAAGTTCATTACATTTATTTCTTCACCATTGCTACTGTAACCTCAAGCATGCTGTATTTGAGCTCCCCTTGGCATTTCCTTCCATCGACAGACTGAAAAAGACTCATTGAGAGCAATATGGGACTCTTCATAGTGCAAAGGATTGACGCACATTCAGGTCAGGACTCAAACACCGAATCAGTGGGGATCTGGCTAGTTGACTGCTCTGTTAAGTTCCACTGATTCAGAGAGCAACTTACTAAGCTAAGCAACAAGATTTTAACCTCTTTTTCTTTGTTTTTTTTTATTTATTCCAGGGCTACAGAAATCAGTGTCACAGTATCCAGTTTTCAGCGGGATAGCCAAGTTCATCTGTTGGAGAAAAGATAACAGAGGTCCTGTGGCATATTCAAGACCAAAAGGTTTCCTCTTCACTAAGCGGTCATGGCCTCTAATCCAGTTCATAGGGCAGAGGAACAGACATTTTATGACAAGACATTTGTGTAGTCTCTCAGATGGTACACAGGGATCCTGCTTATGACATTCCAACAGGCATGGTCAATAGAGTCTGCCAGGCTACAGGAAAAGGAAATAAAGACAAACCAGGGAAAAGAAATAGGGCCATTCTGTGCATGCTGTGAGTCAAGGGAATGCTCTGCTGGACTTAATGAGTGAAGGGTTTTTGTTGTTTTTGAACTAGTTGAGCCCCTCCTCCCCTAGGATGATAGTCAATAAAGTTAGGAGAAGTTGAAGACAATAGAAAAAGATGAAGACCTAACTCGAGATGATGATGATGATGATGATGATGATGATGATGATGATGATGATGATGATGATGAT
>JAHTLZ010003307.1:6564639-6609835 GCA_023846285.1 Phrynocephalus versicolor
ATGATGATGATGATGATGATGATGATGATGATGATGATGATGATGATATAATACCTTTATTGTCAATGTACAACATGTGCACAATGAAATTAGCTGAGTCTTCCTTGCCCACCCCCACCACCATCCCACCACCATCCCAGCAAACAAAGCCAACATATCTTAGTCTGCAAGACCCAAGCAGAACTGTTAACAATAGGAGTATTGGGGCTTGTTTGTTTTTAAGTAATTAATTCATAGGGTCACTTGACAGCACATAGGCACACAATCAATTTTTCCCTAGCCTCACCCTCATCCTTCTCCATTTTGACACCTTTCAACTGTGCTGGACCACAGTTCCCAGCACTATCATCCCTGCTGGGGATGGCTGGATCTGTATTTCAGCACATTTGGCACTAAATGGAAGGGGAACGCTATTTTTCATTTACACATTTCTAGAGACTGCCCACAGAAAGAAGACAATGGATGATATTAGAGGAGCTTATAATGCTTTGGGAATTTGCAGTGTATCTGTGCTGTTAGACTGGCTGTCAACTGTTGTAAAAAAACAACCCCAGATATTAGAGCAGGCAGGCTGTGCTGATGCTACAGGCTCTGCAGTGGTCTTTACGCTTTGCTCTTAAAATGATGTTAGGGGAAAGCTCTTGAGACTTACTATCACATTTCTCTCTACTGTACATACATATGCCTTCCAATTAATTATCTTGCAAAAATAGGTTACAGGCTATGCCTTTTAATTCTCTGTGACTGTATTCTGGCACTACTAAAAAGGAGGAGAGCAGGTGGGATTGTCTCAGGGCCGATACACAATTTGGATCATTGACGGAACCACTGCAACATCCCTGAACAATGAGTGAGCTCTATCTGGAAAGGGAAGCCATGCACCCTGCTTTCTAGAGGGGATGCTGGTATTTATATCAGCAGAGTGCAGAAGGTAAAGCTTCTGTCTACGAATTAGGAGTAATCAGTCAAGACATGTGTGGTCATGTGAAAGAAAAAAGCTTAACATTTATTGCCCCCAAAATTGTGTTCAGGATAAAATAGCACCAAACCTGCAGAGTGGAAGGCTCTATATCCAGCTTCCATGGGTACCTGTGTGATGAAGGCTAGCTCAGAGTCACCCTTGCAACCAAGCATCCATGAAGGAAAAAAAGAACAACATGCATGAAGAAGAGGTTAATGTCCCAAAGTAGATGTGATCAGCGAGTTGTTACTCATGCCATCCTGATAACCTGTTGGTCCATTATTGCCTCTCTTAAAAGTGGGTTAATTTAAATCCAGCCTTTTGCTGTGCTTACTCTGACACTGTGGCTGTGTCTCAGTAGACACCCCCTGTTAGACTGCAAAGTAAATCCTCAAGACCTTTAAATCAGGGACAGCCTGTGCAACAAACTTGCCCTAGCAATTGACTTGAAAAGGCTGTGCAGAAGTGTTTACTGGATGCTCATTTTGATATGAAAATTTTATTTGTGCTCTCCTTTTTGAGGCTGTTTTTCATTTTTCTTGGGCCCCAAATTGCACTTCGTGGAACACAGGCACTGTGAGAAGAACATTTCTCTGGGGGCCATATCTGAAGCTGCTGTCAGCTGCCTGTATTTTCCTTGCTTCCACTTACCGTAACTGAATTGCCCTTCTGTAACCTCCAAAAATGGTGTCACTGGAAGATGTAAGATTTCTCATCCGGTATTTGAAGAAGACACTTGAGTATCCCATTTTATTTGACTACTGTACAGAAGGCTAGTGCTGATCTTTCCCTTAGCTTCTCGGGATTAATCTGAGCTGCAATAAGAACATTAAAGGAGAGTGAATTTTGTATTCAAGGTAAAAGGGCACCCTCAGTACTTTAATATGAACTGACTGAGACCAGAAATGTTAGTTACAATTAGGTTTCAAAAATCTCTACATTTCCCTTCCATACTTCATTTTTATTTGTAAACTGCATTATTTTGTTCCAATCCTGGAAGTTTTAGGGCAAAAACTTATAAGCTAGGGCACTAGCAAATAAGCAGTTGGGGGAATGCTGGATGATGTTTTTAATTCACTAAGAAAAGAGAACATAAACATGAAATGCAAAGACAGGAAGGCAGGCAAATAAGGAGGAGTAAAAGATTGTTTCTTGGGCCCCTATCCCACGTCCCTTTAAATGCAGATTAAATTTGTAGATAAGCCATGTCCAAAATCGTCATCCCCACAACTACCGAGTTTTTTGGGGGAAAAAGAAAGAAAACCTAATAACATCCCCTTAAGCGAGGTTTCCAAGACCTACTGAAGAGGTAGGGGAATTTTTTTGCCTTGGTTTAAAAATCCACCTTTTAAAGAGGCAGACATTGTGGGACTGCGTAGATGATCCGTGTTTTTTTCTCTCTCATAGTGCTGACCAGCTGTTCCTGGGGCTGTTTTTTTATTTTATTTTTTAATCCCCCCTACCCTCCTAGCGCCAGGCAGATGGCCAATCTGGTGCTGTTGTTTTCCTTTTAACTTCCCCCCAACCCTAGCGCCAGTCAGCTGGTCCTTTAAAAAAAATCCTAGCACCACCTGTTGGCCATGGGGCTGAACGGTGCTTTTAAAAACAAAACAAAAATAAAACCATTGTACGTGGGAACTGCTATCCCATATCTTCAGTTACATGATGGGAGAAAGTGGAAAAGCCGGACCTTCCAAAGATCAGGATCTTCCCCAGGTGAAATAGCAGCCTTGGTCGACCTACTTTTTGTTTTGGCTCAACCTCCCCCTGGGCATATTCCTCCCTCTGGAAAATAAAAAGCAAAGTGTCCTGCTTATATACCGCTCCATAGTGCTTAAACCACTCTCTGGGCAGTTTACAATTTATTTATGCAGCCTACACATTCCCCATCCCTGTGAGCTGGGTATTCATTTAACTGACCTCGGAAGGATGGAAGGCTGAGTCAACCACAAGCCGGATACCTGGGATTGAACCCCAGGTTGTGAGCACAGTTATAGCTGCAGTACAGCAGTTTAACCACTACACCATGAAGGTCTCAACAACACCTGCTGGGGTGAGGGGAAGGCTCTGAAGTTCACCAGTAGAAAGCATAATTCATATGCAGAAGGTCCCAGAAGGCCATCTCCAGGTAGTGCTGGGAAGCAGTCCTGTCTGAAACACTGGAGAGTCCTTGTCAAACACTATAGCCTATACCAAACTCAACAGTTCAAGTGGTGAACTCTTTGTAAATTGCTTCCAGTTAACTTTTCCTTAACCTTCCAGCATTGGCAGGTATCTCAGCTTCTTTCTTTCATGAAAGTCAAGAAGCAGACTAATGGCTCTTGGAGGCAGCTCCTTTGTGTCAGAACACATACAAGAGCTGCTCCCAATGGCTATGAGATATAAGGATATCCTCTCCCATGCCAACACACTTAAATATTGATTATCATTGAGGTCCTTCACCTACTCAGTGTATGGCAAAAAAGTGAGAAGACTTGTTTTAATTGTGGGATTTTGTTTTCTAAGAAGACATACATAGCATCTAGAGATCTTCTGGTGACCAAGAGAAAACACTGCAGCTGTCTCTTGGAATGGAAACCCAGGAATCAAGGAAAGCATCAGTTTTTATTAGCTCTACTTCCTCATGTTGGCCCAGTCAAGAAATCACTACCTGAATATCACCCCACTGCCATCCCTCCCTCATTCATTCACAGATCCACCTGGAATAGCCCTAGACAGCCAGCCAAAGCAACTGATGAAGCTTAAGTCTTGGAACAAACACCTGTGAGATAGAGAGCTTTGTTGTGCCATCGACATACAAGAGTAAACAGGTAGCAAAAGACTTCAGAGGAAAACAATTGAGGCCCTTCAACATGCGTACACACTTATATGAGTTCACTCATGACAGGGCTTGAAAAATGTACCACCAAGCTGATTCTCATGCAGACCTGAACTGTAAAGGCCCAGAGGTGAACTATCACTACCCTGCATTTTTCTTTTTATAGATCTTTATAGGATGACCCCACATTTTTGGATGGTCACAAATTATCACATCTCCCCCCCCACACACACACAAAACAGACCATAGTGACACAAGTCTATTTCACTACAATGATTTTATTCTTTTGGGCAATATCAGAATGTCATATCAGAGCTTGGAAAAACTATTTTTTCCTGGAAATACCCCACTAAATCCTCTGGCTAGCATGGATGCTTTCAATAGATGGAATCCCCAGAAGTAATTCTCCAAAGTTCTGAATGTTTTTTGGTTGTATACATACAGACACAACACTGTATTTTAAACAGTGCTGCTTTCACTGGATATTAAATTTTAAACAATCAATTTAATTAAGCTACTTCATATTTAGTTGCTGTAAGGTTTTCTTGAAATTGATAGTTAACTTTTCTAAAGAGAAATGCTAGAGGAAAACAAAGTAAAACAGAAGAGAAGTGGAACTTCATGCCAAGGATCGTATGAGAAAGGAAAAGTAACATTTATTTGGGTTCATTTAGCAAGCTTTTAATAGCCCTAGAGATAAGCAGCCCCTGCCATAATTCAATGAAAGAACAGATGCTAGAGGTCATCTTTCAGAACTGGTAGCTTTGAACAGACTTGTTCCACGAACTCTGGTTTTTTTTCCTGTGTAAATTAATTATATGAAATTAGCATAGTTATAACCTTTTCACATGAAGAGATCAAATACTCCCACATGATGGGCATAATGTGGACTCTAAATGAGAATCCCAGGGAAATAATTGCTTCACTTTTGTATGTGATACCATAAGAGCAATATTTCACTAGCTCATTGTGGGTAGTAGCCTTGTCACAGGCGCACACCAAGCTTACCGGTAATTAGAAAAATCACAAAGGGCATATGAAGGAAATTTCCAGTACAGATGCTAACAGCAAATTAAAGGGCATATTTTATATGGCTGACATATGAAGAAATGGGACAGTACAGATAAGGACGTGGAAGAGAAGCATCCCTGTTTGTAGGCTGTGTTCCTGCACACTGTGGTGGTTACTTCACGTCCTTCCTCGAGCCGAGGTGAACTTGCCTCCGTGTTGAAATCAGTTTTCAACACGGATCGAGAAGTGGACTGAAAAGATTCCCGAGTTCCAGGACGGGAATCTCTCACCCCACTTGGAGCGCAGTTCAGGGGGCGTGGTCAGGGTGAACTCGGATTGACCCCACAAGGACGTGAGGTTACGTTCCTTCGAACTCAGATTGACCCCACAAGGACGTGAGGTTGCGTTCCTTCGAACTGGTCTCCAGCGGGGCCACGAACTGCAGCGAGAGAGACGTGAAGTATCAACCTGTGTTAACACTAAGCAGTGCATTAAAAGCGGAGCTGTGCCTATGCGTATAAAGGGAAGCTACAGTTACTAAGCAGAGACTGCAGAGGAGTTTGCTTTTAGGGCTGGTTCAAGATATTTGGCTGCTTGAGGAAGAACAGAGAATGCTCTCTGCCCCCAAACCCAGCCAGGCAGCTTTGGCACAGGACAGAAATTTGCTCAATAACTTTTTCTCGTCTCTGACAATAAAAATGCAACATGCCCTTTCATGAGACTCAAAATCTGCTGCCTGAGGCACTGTTTCATGCTACTAACACTAATGCTGGCTCTGCCTGGTTTTAAGAGTGGAGGTCGTAGTGGTGGTGGTGGTGGTGGTGGTAATGTTGGGGAAAACTTACAATGACCATTAAGGAGCCTTCAAGATAAGTGAAATATTTAAGGAGTGATTTGACCCCAGTTAGTTTCCATGGCTGAGCAGGAATTCTAATATAAGTTTATAGATACAGGATGGAGAGGCCTATCTCAAGGTCAAAATATGGGAAACCCTTTAGTATACAGTGTTGCCCTGCCCTTTTGCGGTTCATATACTATGGCCCTGGTATATCGTGGGACCTCAGTACAGTATATGAAGGCAAGCCCCCCTGGGGTAAGCTGGACGGCCTGTTTCAGGCCTCTTGTACTTACCCCAGGCCTGGTGTTGCCCCAAACGGGCCTCCAATGGGGTTCCTGGGCCTTTCAGAGCCCCCGGAAGTGCTTTCTGGTGAACTGGAAGTGACTTCTGGATCACAGGAAAGCACTTCTGGGGCCTCCGATAGGCCTGGGAAGGCCATTGGAGGCCCATTCGGGGTAGCGGCAGGCCTCAGGTAAGTGTAGGGGGCCAGACAGGGCCCCAGGCATGACCCGACAGCCACATATCACAGATTTCCAATTATGGATTTGGTCAGGTCCCTAACCCCTGCAAAAGGCGGGAGGTTAATGTACCTAGAGGGTATGATCTTTCAAGTAAAGGAAGATGTTTGTTTGTCACAGTATGGGATTTTCCACATTTTTCTCACTTGTATTTTGGCACACTTTGTTTTGTGGCGGGTCATATGGAGGTAAAGGGAAATGTTGCTTATTTTTTTAACATTTTAATCCTGCCTGGGGAAAAATGTTTCTGTTATGTACAATCACATTGCTTCCAATGTATGGCTACTCTAATATATTTCTTTTTCATGACTGAAGATGATTTGATTTCTGGTCTCTTTAGTCCAACATCTATCCTCTACATCACACTGGCAATCAAAGGCACATATTCCTTCCCTTGTGGGAAAGGAAGCAGGTTAATAATGAGTGAATGTTCCCATAAAGAGGAATGGGTCAAGTACACCCATGTGTCTGCAGCCTTCTGGCATCCTTGATTACATCCAAATTTAAAACATTTTTTAAAAAACTCTCAAACCTACAAGGCAACACCAGTTTGACTCCATTTGCTTTTCCAGAGCCAGCGCACTGGAGTTTTTATTCCCTCTTTATTTCAACTACAATTCTCATGTTCCTATTTCTAGCATACTCACTGGTTGTGATTGTGGGATTCTGAAAACTGTAGAAGAAATTCCAGAACATTTCCTTTCTCTATTCTTTCCAAGCCAAAGCCTTTGGGGTGACATAATTATGAAAACCAGCAATCAACTTCTTAAGGAAACAGCTAACATATGTAATGGCGGGGGGGATTAAAAGCAGGCTGGCACAAATAAACTGAATTAGGAAGCAAGTCTGGTAAGTCTGGAAAAAGAAAGATCTGTGCAAACATGGTGCTTTCTATGTATAGGAACTCTTCCCTCCATCTTGTAACAAACAGTCTCCAATGCACTTGCCCAAACAGGCAGATGTTAACAATCTCCTGAAAGGCTAGGCTCAAGAAAAGGTGAATGGAACCTAAGCTGACAGGCTACCCCTGCCACTTGGGAGCCCCAGAGTGAGCCTCAAAGCCAACAACATGATTGCCTGCGGAGCTGCCAATGGATCCAGATGGTTGTGTTGAAAGAAAAGCTAGGTGTTGACAAGCTTTGAAACATGAGAGTTGTCTGGGGCCAGCTCCTGCAGTACTGCCATTGACTGCTCGGCATCAAATGCAGGTATAGAAACGAAGATAAACAATGGCCAGTGCAGCTGCTTTATGAAGGCAGACTCTTCATTCATATTGCTAAGACAATGACACCACACAGCGGCTTGACTATTGAGCATGTCTAAAAATTGGCAGTGTGGCAGCAACTCGCCAGCAACCCTTGGTCAGATCTCCAATCAGCTGCCCTCATAGTGTCTACGGTGTAGCATATGCTTAGGTGACAAATGAGAAAATAGAATACATAACAGTAAATCATTAAAAAAAATAGATTAATACCCAGGTAAAGCCTTTTAAAACAGCCACATCTTTAGATGTTTCTTAAAGACTAGGAGGGGAGATGCCAGACAAATATCAGGGGGAAGTTCGTTCCAGGGATGAGGGGCTGACACTGAGAAAACCCAATTTCTTGTCATACATTATGGCTTGTAACCCCTTAATATGGTCACAGTTTGTCTATGTAAAATAACCTCTCTCTTTTTTATTATTATTATAGTCTTGCCATTGCTGTAACATCTAATACTGTTCTCCTGAAAGTACGAAAAGCCACTTTTAAGAACTGCTCAATGCAGTTATGCATTCATGACAAACTATTGGTTACAGTAAACCCCCACCTATTGTGGGGGTTAGGGACGCAACCTGACCCACGATAATTCAAAATCCGTGATATGCAACACAGTTTTTTCTCATCTGCCTTACTGTTGCCTTGGCACCAACAAGTAAGCCTCAGGCAATAGTACAAGCAAGCACTAGTACAGTATCTGTACTTCAATACAGTACATTACAAAAGAAGGGAAATTATCCTATGATATTTGATAATGTAATGCAGCTACAATTTGGGAGTGCAATAAGCAGTGTGCACCTGGTCACATCAGAAAGGATAATTTTAATGTGAGTAATCTCCCTCAAACAAACCCTTCCATCTCCAAGAGAATCACTCCAGCCCAGATCCCCAAGTAGAAGCTCCGCGGCTGCACCAAAAAGATCCATCTCCGTGCAGATCAGGGTCAGGCTGGAGCACATTTCCCAATACCTTGTGTGATTGCTGGGAAGCAAATCTCATCAAACTGCTCCACGAGGTGTCCAGTTTGCTTTATATTTCCCCATGTGCTCACACCCTTAGTTACAGTGAAAAAGAATAAATGGCAAACTAATTATTTTGCAATGAGTGATTTCCAAGTTGTGCATTCGCTTCATCATTAATGCACCCTTGGATTTAATTCCATTGAAAACCATTACTGTGTTTGTGTTATCACCCTAGTATTAGAGCCCAAAGGCAGTGCCTTTTAATGCTTGTTTGGAAGCTGGCTTAAGCACACTGTTATCCAAATTGTGTGTGGGGGTGTGTGCAGAGGAAGCAAAGCAGAACATATATACTACTGCAGCAGTGATGGGAAAGGTTTGCCCTTCTAAAGGTCATAGTTTCCATTATCCTCTCTATTAGAGATGGGCACGACTTGGAAATTTTTTTTTTCGAGTTGTCGTTTTTCGGGACGGGTCCGTTTCGGCTTGTTTCCATTTTTCGTGAAATTTTTCAAAAATTTGTCGTTTTGTTTTTCGTTTTTTCCTTTGTCGTTACCGCCGCGATTTAGCGCGACTTGACTTCCCAGAGCATGGGGTAGGGGGTAAGGGCTAGGCTTAGGGTAATGGTTAAGGTTAGGGTGGGTTAGTGGGCTGTACCTCTGGGTGCCTCTGGCCCACTAAGAACACAGTGTACTAGTGTATGGGTTCGGGTTCGGGTTAGAGTTAGGGTTTAGGGTTCGGGTTTGTGGGCTTTTAATGCCCTCTCTGGCACACCCAGAAGTCTCAGCAAAACCTGGCCATGCGATTGGTGGAATGGCTCCAAAAATTTGCATGGTCCCATCCCATGGCCAGCCCATCATTGCGCGTGTGCAGGTGTAAAAAAATAAAAATAAAATAAAATAAAAAAATCAATGAAGACGTATTTTGGCAAGACAAACCCACTGCTGCTACTGTAAAAATTCAAGCGTTTAAAATAGCTAATTTTCGCATGTTTCTGTGGTGCTTTGGTGGGTTTTTGGGCCACACTTTCAAAAAAAATATTGCGGTCGCCATTTTGGATCCCCCCGCCCGCACATCGCATGGCAAAGGCAGACGAGACGATGCCCCCCCCGCCTGGTACCAGCAGCGCAGCAGTAGCACTAGCCAAGGAGAGGGGGGTGGGGACCCCCCCCCCAAAAAAAAACACCCTTCTGGCCTGGTAGGTGCCCTCAGACAGTTTTCGCCTGCTTTTAGGGCCGGGAATTGGGTTGTTTTTTTTTACTTTTAAAAACTTTTTTCTGTGCCGCTTGGCATCGCGGGATCGCCGCAATGCCAGGAACGACAACGACAAATCAGACCCAATTATTCTTTAGTCGGTTCGAGTTCAAGTACTGGCGGAGTAATTCCCGTTGCCGTTTCTGTTCCGTAACGGAAACGAGTAACGGAAACGGAAACGGGAATTCCGCTAAGTCGTGCCCATCTCTGCTCTCTATTTGATGACAGTGGGCAGGAGTAGCTTTCCATCAATTGGGATTTCACATTTCCCTAAAAGTGCCACAGTCAACCAGGCATGTGTTGTTGGTTGACATCAGCTCTGTTACTACAGCTTCAGACAAGAAATATAACTAGGAAGAGTATTAACCCCCAGAATTGTTATTTTAGCCCTCTTGTCACACTGTAAAGAGATAAGAGATGAGAATGGTAGCAGGTAGAAAGCTAACATGTTTTTTTCCCCGCATTTATCACCTTGTCTAAGGGAGATCAGTTTTGAGCATATGCATGGTGATTAACTTCTAGTGGAGAAACATCTTTTTTTTAAAAAAAAATCATGTCTTGATATCTTTGTATTTTTGCTGCCACCCTGTTGTTGTCCTGTGGCTGTGGGAGTAACACTGCCTGTAGATAATTAACTCTAGGGTATCTTGTACTTTGGTGAAAATAGAGGAAAATTAGAAATGGCTGACCTCAGAGTTTTGCACACAATAGTGGTCTACTGTTCTCTTGGACTGAAAAGGATTATTCTTGCATTGTTTTCTATTAAGTAGATTATTTGTGTATTTAGCTCTATGTGGGTAAGTGCTGTATTGTTCTGCACAATTGCAGTTCTAGCTAAAGACAGTTTGTCCCAATTCAAATCCCTGACAGGCTTATTCCAAACGGGCAGATGACATAATTGTACAGCTGCTAATGGATAACAGAGGACAAAAAAGCCTAGTGATGATTTGAATTAAAGCATTCTTAGGCTAACCATTTTCTCCTCTCTCTTGAGGGAGAGAGGCTACATGGGCATCATATGAAATGCTGCAGAACTATGAAACTATCTAGTTGGAAGGGACCGCAACGTTCTCAGACAGATGGTTACCCACCTGTTTTACAAACCTCAAAAGAAGAACAATCCATTACATTCCAAGGTGGTCCATTAAACTTTTAAAGAGCCATTACTGTCAGTCAGTTTTTTGTCAAGATTTTTTTGGGGGGTGCATCCTTGTGAGCAGCAGAAAATAAGGCTGCTTCCATATGGCATCCACTCACAGAAAATGGCTAGCATTTTAACTTTCAGTCCGTTCTTATCCAAACTAATGATTCCCAACTCCTTCAACTGTTCTTTGCAAGGTTTAGCTTTCAGTCATTTCATTGTAGGTAAAATAATAATAATATTGGCTGAAAACTGCCCTTTTTCTTATTTTAACCAACCTCACTTGGACATTTGAGCTAATTCTTTGCAGGCCACTGTGGTGAAAAGAGAAAAACAAGTATAAATATTCATTGGTCTGCTTTGAATAGTCAATCATCAAGCTGGTGGGAGGGGCTAAGAATGTTATATATGGAAACCTAATAGGTGCTGGAGAGTTCAGTTTGAGTTGAGCTCACTTAAGAGAGTTGAGGGTCAGTAATCAGAGAGTCAGGGTGGTTTGTCAGTTGGTCAGGTGTGAGATCCTGCCATTGAAAAAGGTCTGGTTTATAACAGAAATACATCATTATAAGAATCCATGATTGTATTAAAATAAGTTAACTGCGGCTAAAGTTATCATGATACTGAATATTTGTTTGTGAACTAATAAACTTTTCATAATTTGATTTAAAACTATAAAACCTGTTGTCTGACTCTCTTAAATATATACAAATGTCCAGTTAATCTGGTGGTGGCAGTCAATGGAGACCCAGTGTGTGTATTCTGCATGCAGAAATCAAAGACAAAGAAAAGAAAAGAAAAGATACAAAACATATTGCATCTTAAAGACTAACTTTCATATTTTAATGTAACATTTCATGGACATGTCCACTTCTTCAGACATATAGCAGCAGTGTGTGTGGTGTACGTCACAGCCAACTCCTTGTCAAAATTGGCTAGCTACTTATGTAGACCCTTCCATGCTGATTTGGCTGCCTTTCCATATGCAACACATGCCTCTTCTTAATCTCCCCATCCACTTTCTTGAAATGCATCCCACTTTCATTTCTCTTCAGAACCGTTTGATCTTGTCTCTTCAGTATCTCATCTTTATGAACTCTTGTTTATTGTTATCTCTGTTCTCTGAGTATTTTTGAGCCTGGGATCTCACTCAAGATTTCATTAAGCTTTGTGAAATGAGACTTTAAACAACAACTCCAGTGTTCATTTTGCTATGCCCAACTTCCATTTTCTTCTATATAAAAATCTCAAGACAGTGTTGGTCACTTCCACCCAAGCTTCACACTAGTTCCACATCACTGAACTGATCCTCCCTGTATGTGAGCTCCAGATCCAGGACAGCTGATTCCCTTTGACACTTCAGTGGACAGAGTTGTCCATGAGTTGAGGAATGTGTTGGATCTTGATAAAGCTGGACTTCCAACAGATGTCAGAACAATGGCTCATCACAGCATTATCTCTCCTCTTTGAAAATTTGACAGTCCAGTCATGAAGGCATGTCTAAGCATTCCATTTGGTTGGAAAGTATTCCAGATGCCCATAGTGATGGCACTGTTGTTTCCTTTTCCTCTGATTTAAAAAAAAAATCAAATGCTCACCAGTAGCATTGCATGCTCCAGGTCATCTCAAAGGTGCATAGTATACATCTTGTACATATAACAATATTACCTCTTCCTTCCTATTTAGTTTATCCCATTTGAATCCATGGTACTTTTCAATAACTGCCTTCCATTCATGAGTCTCATTGTACCAGGTTTCAGTAATATATTTTAAATCATACTCACCCTACTGTGCTAAGAGTTCAAGCTCACCTTGTTTGTTTCCCATTCTCTGTGCATTTAACAGAAATTTGAAACTGTGCATCATTCCCACCACTTGCTTTCTCACTATATTTTATCACCAATTGGTGGGTTCCTGAAATGCCATTGCAACTTATGGTACATGATTGGCATTGCTATCCTCAGCACTTGGTGTCCTCTTACCTTCTGTGATTCCACCTTCCTCTCCAGCAGGATTCAACTTAAATCCCTCTTAATGAGGTTTGCAAGATTCCTAACGAACATATTCCTCCCAACGCATTTTAGTTTGCTGGAGCAAAAACAACCAAGATCCTTATGGTACCTGATACTACAAGACTCCAAAGGCTACACTTGATGGAGTGGGCTATAGTTCACAAAAGTTTATGCAAACCATATGTATAGCTACAGTCATTGGGAGCCAGATTTTATTAACTCAGTGGTAGATCTATGTTTCTGTTGTACATTATGGGAAGCAATCTTTAGTATCTTTATGAAAAGTATTTAAGTCCATTTTTTCAGTTTTAAACCTAGGGCAGAATCCAACCCAAGCTAGGCATGTTAGAGTCAAACTATATATTCCCATTGCATTAATATTCCCAATACTTTCCCTCTCACAATGGGATCTTCTCAGAGATACATGCCTCAGCAATCAGAAATTCAAATTAAGCCTATGTTTATTTTCCGATGACCAATCACTAAATAAAATAAAAGCTTCTGAATGGAAGATGGGAAGGGGAGGAAGAGCACATGCTATGTTCTTCCTCACCACATGAGGCAACATCATTTCTAAGTAGATGCTAAACGTACCCTCTAATCTGAAACACGGTGTCCCAGGCTAATATCCTGTTTCCTACAGGCAAAGTGGATGGGAAATGTTGTACAGTATGCTTCTCCTGTCTTGGGTGCTGGTTGTCATGAAGGGAACTACATTAGTGACAGAGTTGGCCACAGAAACAGGAGCCTGTGGGAGCTGGGTTTTGCATTCAGACACTGGAACATGAGCCCCAGTGTTTACATTTTTAAGTTGAGCAAGTGTAGAGCTTCTCTCTACTAATCGCTAAGAATTAAAAGAGTCTCATTTTGGCTGGGTTGTGTTTATTATAAATGGGAAATGTATGTCTGATTGCAAAATTTGTGTCCAACAATCTGTTTAGGAAAAAAGAAAATTTCTGATTCTTGAGGTGTTTTGGCATTCAAGCTTGTTCACAGTTCGGATGTGAGGATTTGATCTTAGAAGCTGATAAGGACGTTTAATCTAACCCCCTAAGGAGGAGCAAAGAAAGATGAAAGTCACCTTTCTGCCTTTTCATCAGTATTCTGAAAAAAAAAAGCAGGCTTTTATGGGCATGGTGATGATTATTGCATACTTCTCTGCATGGTCATCACCATCTCTTCACATTGCTGGAACACTTTGATCTTAATTCAGTTTCAAAAATCATTTGACCCATTAAATATACAAAAACACTGACTTGAGCAGCAAACAGGATCTGAATAGTGATTCATCCGTCCAGCATTACAGGCTCAATGGCCTGAAACCAGTCATTAAGGCACACATGGGATTGCTGGTGAAAACAGTAGCCCTGTGTCTCATTTGCTATCTCTTCCCAGGATCACTGTGTGATGTGTTCCAAAACCAATTTCTCCTTCTATAGCCAATGGCAGCATGTGCCTGAATGCAGGCGAGGCCACTCAGGATGGGTGGGTCGGCCTCTTCTAAACAGCAAAAACCCAAAGGAAATATATTACTCAACAAGAGGCACCAGAGTGGATAGCTTTGCATAGAGTCACACCTCCAAATTTCTATTGTAACGTGCTAATTTAGAAATTAGTTTAATTTTTAGGGAACTACAGCACATCTCATCATTGTGAGGAAGAATACAACCAAGGGGCCTGTGTACTTATTCCATTTGCTCTTCAAGTAGCTGTTACTCTGGTGAAATGTTAAAGGCTTCATCTTGCCAACCCTTCTCACAGACCTTTGTCCACCCAGCCCGGAATAAAGAGATGAGACACGTTTCTGGGATTAATATTGGGCCACCATTTATTTACATTGCATCAGACTATTCCTCCTACAGTTAAGTCCTGGGGGGGGGGGGAGCTGAAAGGGCAAGTGGCTCTCTGGTATTTACAAATGATGTAAATGGCATTAGTAGGTGAGTTAGCACCCCCAGCAATGGTTAAGTTGTGGGCAGCCCTCCCCGTGCCATTTATGGCTAGGGTCATAAATCACTCTGTTCTGTCACATCTACTTTTATGCCTAATTTGGTAATTTAAAGGCTGCCCTTGTACAAGGTACTATTTTCTACTATTACCCTAAGGGCTTTTAGCCACTTGCCCTTACCACCAACTGTGACCAAAGATAGGAGGTGGAGCCTCGTGAGGAAGAGAATGAGATGGGCAAAACCACACCACCGCTCAAGGCCAATCAGAGCAGTGGCCAAAAATTCCCATCCGGCCCTTACGGGACCATCTAATCCAGTGGTTCTCAACCTGTGGGTCCCCAGATGTTCCTGGACTGAAACTCCCAGAAACCCCTTCCAGCACAGCTAGTGGTGGAGGCTTCTGGGAATTGCAGTCCAGGAACATCTGGGAACCCACAGGTTGAGAACCACTGATTTAATCCCATTCTCCTCAAGGGGAGGAAGTGTGGGTGGGCAAGTGGCCCGAAAAGAGGTTGTTAACCTCGTTGCTAGCCTTTATGTGGGGCTTTGCCAAGGGATCAGGTGACCCAGCAGTCAGCAGCTGTCCAAACTCCCCAAATGTGCTGGCAAAGCCCAACTGGCTGGCCTGGCTACTGGTCAGCGTGTCTCCTTTGGGTTAATCAACAAATGAGCCCCTCCCAGCACAGGGCTGGGTCAGAGTCCCCCCCCCCTCTCTTTTGTTTCAGACTTGATCTCACCACCACTTCAAATTAGAATTAAACTTAAGGACAGCCTTGCTGGAACAGGACACAGCCCATCCAATCCAGCATCCTGTCTCACACAGTGGCTCACCATTTGCTTCAGGGTATTCCCAAGCAGATGTTCTCTTCCAGCTTCTCCTGAGATCCCTCTTCATGTGATGGAGATCCTATACACCACAAGGGTGCTGAATGTTACTCTGCTTACTCAGATCAATTGGGGTCAAATTAGACATAATGAGGCAAATGCATTCCCTGTTGTTAACTCCATTCCCTCCAACAACATAATTTGTTCAGAGAAATGTGCTTCAGAAAATTAAACCCTGCTGCTTCCAGTGACCAGCTGCAACGCCATGCATGCTGAATGCATGATATGTAAGTGGTGGTGGGGACTTCTATGGCAAGCAGATATAACCATATGCCATTAAAAAAATGACTTTAAGCACTGAAACGTGTGTGTGTGGGTACATCTTTTTAGAGCTTGTTAAAAGTATTGCCTAGTTTTACTTCTGGTTACAACGGGAACCACAATCCCCATGAAGCCTGAAAAGGTAGTTTTAAAATACAATTTGTTCCCTTTATTCCCTATAGAGTTTGAAAATATATCTGCTATAATTATTCATTTTCATGTTGAAATAGTAACTAACCACATTACCAGTATAGTTAACAGGAAAGGATGATGGCTGATGTAGTTCAACATCTTGAGGACCACAAAACCCATCTCTGCTCTGCACCATTTCCTATTTTATCTTTTCCCTATATTTACTGTTCAGCTCTTAACTCAGAAGGAAACTGCACCAGCTTGTTATGGTGATAAAGCAAAGAAATGGGGTGGGGTGGGGAAGGGGGCTGTAGCATCATAAATACTAATAAATATATTCTAATGTATGACTGGTGTTGATAAAGATGTTGTCTGGTTATAACAGATGTATTACCTGTGTGTTCCCATACATTTTCTGCCCCTAGGTGCAAAGGGACTTGTCAAGCTGAGTCTTTTCTTAATGGACTTACGCTAAGCAAGAATGACATACTCAAAAGCGTCATTTTCTCCCCTCAGGGGCCGCTCATGAATCATCTTCTGCATATTCCCTATTTCTTTTCAAAATTGAGTGCTCTGATTTTAGCAGGGATGTTTTTAAGTGAGTCATGCTGTAGGTGCCTGAAGCACTTGAGAAGAGCAAATTTGATTCTCTTTCTCAACATTGGATTTGACAGGAAGTATTCCAATCTATAAGTGCAAAGTTAATCCAATAATCATGCACTTCCTCTTGTTCTGAAAAATAACATCATCCCACCCCTTCTGGATGTCAGGATGCAAGATACAGTATATGAAATGGAAATGGAAAGAGGACATTTAGGTGATCTCTACTGGAGATCAGCAGGAAAGATACATGATTGAAGATGAAAATTCAATTTTACTGAGCAAGGCAAGGAAACGAACAGGGCCTGCATTAAAAGTTCTCTGTGTGAAATAACAGAAATAGGCAACAGGGCTTTGCTGTATAGGCACTGTTTGATTCATGAAGAAGTACAGCCTTGAAATATTGCTGGAACAGTATTTTCAACAAAATCGACACTAAAAGCTACGGCTTCACACTTTAGAATCAATACTGTATTACATGCTTGCTTGTCTTAAACTTGCTTTCACTATAAAGCTATAAAGAAAGCATTAGAGATGGGCATGACTTAGCGGAATTTTCATTTTCGTTTTCGTTTTTCGTTTCTGTTACATAACGAAACGAAAAATGAAAAACGGCTCAAAACTGGAACGGAAACGGAAACGAAATGACTAATTTCGAGCCATTTTTTGTTTTTCGTTACTGGAAAAGCACTTAATGGAGCTAAAGGGGAAGAAACGAAAAAAATTTCGTTTTCGTTTTCGTTTGTCGTTTTCATTACGCAACAAGACGAAAATGAAATTTTTTGAAAATTAGCTCACGAAAACGGAAACGAGCCGAAACGGACCCCTAGACGAAAACGAAAACGAAAACGAACAATTTTTCTGAGTCGTGCCCATCTCTAGAAAGCATGACCATTTTGTGTTGTAGTAATAAGATATTATCCACTAGTAAGAGAAACTACAGTCACTCCACAATGCCTGTCCAGTTCTGTCTTAACTTGCCTTACCTGTAGCTGTTAAGTATCCAGTTGGACATATCCTTCATGTTGGCTGAAGTAAGCTCGCAATATTTTTGCTGATAACTTCTGAAGAGTAAATATGTATTTCATCTGGGATAAGCATATTCTAGTTCAACAAGTCCAGGAAGCCCAATTTGTATATTAGCCAAACTAGGAAATTATATTTGCACAATTGAGCAAATTAATATTTGAAAATTGAGCACATTATTTCTTGCAGTGTTCCTCCACCAATATATTTCAGCCATGCCATCACTGATCTATAGTAAAATAGCATTTTTTTTTGTAACCACGCTTTACTGTTGGCTCATATTTAGCTTGTGATCTACAACAATTTACAAGGTTCTTCTCTATTATAGTGCTGATGAGTGTTGGGCATTGAACAAGAAGGCTCAAGTTCAAATCCCTGCTCAGAAAGCTCTCTTAGGCTGCTTTTACACGACTCCTAAAATCCGCTGCAAAATGCTAGCAGATGCAGAGTATAAAATTGTTTTCCCACCAGCAGCTGACTTTAAGAAAAAATAAAGTATGACCACGCCCACTTAAGCGTGCCCCAGGGCATTTTACAAGTACCTGGTCTGGAGGAGATAAAATCCTTATTGCTGTTCCTTGTTGCTGTTTTAAAGCATTGCATGCCTGGCCCTCCTCCACTTTTTGTTTGTTTTTTGTTGGGTCTCCCCCTTTAGCAGACAGGAATCCTAATGGGCTGGAACAATTAGCTGCTGCCAACTGCAGGCGAGGTGAGCCTGCATTTTTTTCTCTCTCCCCTCACTGCAGACAGAAGAAATAGAATCAGTGTGTGGGAGGTGGGAACACAGGAAGCAGAGCAAAAACCACATTGGGGGGAATCTGCATTTAAGTTGCCAGCGGATTTTAGGGGTCATGTAAAGGCAGCCTTAGTGTCCTTGGATCAAGTAGTATATCTCTTCATCATACTGGGGGAAAATGAGGAAAGGGAAACATAGAAGCGAGCCATATCCATACTTGCTGCATACAAATAAACACGACTATTTGCTATACACAAGGGCTTCTTCTAATAGCCTCATGAGGTGGCAATATTGTTTTGTCATCAATTTTTACTGATGCCAAACTCCCCCAAAAGCCAGTCCTGTGGCTCCAAGGGAATATCACAGGAAACTCCTACTCTTGATACACTGTCATCCAATTTGTCATAAAAATTGCAGAGGAAAGTGAGGACAGATTGCAGAAAACGAGAGGGGAAAGCAAGTTTGATTATGTCAGAGATGAAGGTTGAGTAATAAGTTATACCATATATATTTGAGTATAAGCTGAGGGCCTAACTTTACCCCCCAAACCTGGGAAAACTTATTGACTTGAGTATAAGCCGAGGGCGGGTTTTTTCCTCTTCATTATACTGGTTTATATACTGTATACCGGCTGAGTTCTAAAGGGGCTGGGAGTAGTAATTGGCAATGTGTGCTGGGAATGTGGAGGCAATTACAGAGTTAATACCAGAAACTCCCTGATTGCCTCTACAGTCCCTGCACAGTTGCCAATACTACCCCAGCCCCTTTAGAGCTTCATAACTAAGTCGCCTTACCCCTAAATCTTTCATAATTTCAGGTGGTTGCTTGCTGAAGGTACCCCTGCTACTTTGGAGTCCCAAGGCAAGTAAATTTTGATTGCATATTTTAAAACTAATTTTGAGTGCATATCAAAATTACTTACTTTTGGGGCACCAAAGTAGCAAGGGTACCTTAAGAAAGTGATGCTAGGGAGCCTCTGAAATTTGGAAAAATTTGGGGGTGAGGGGGCTGAGTTATGAAGCTCCAAAGAGGGTACCCCTAAACCTTCTCATTGGAATCATATGGGAAGCAGAGGCACTGCTGTCACTTCCCCAATCAGGGCTTGCCCTCTGCCACTCTCCCCAAGCCGTCCAAGCACCTAATTTTACCCCCTATTGACTCAACTATAAGCCAAAGGCAGTTTTTTCAGCCAAAAATAAGGGCTGAAATACTTGGCTTATACTCGAGTATATACGGTAACAAAGCAAAAAAATCCCAGTTAACTTGGCCATATTTAATTTTTTGTTATATTTATTAAAAAGTGCCAATCCACAGTGGCACAACTTATATTTTCCTTCCACTCTTCCTCAGTATAAATTCTTCTAACACCTATGGGCTGGTTGGGGGAAATACCCAAGTATCAAAACATCACAGATTTCTTAGGACAACAGTTATCTTAGTGGGGTTTGGTCTGTAAAAACAAACAAATACTGGTACAAATCAAGGGCCAAAACATGGATACATGGTTCAGAATTCAAGAGACTCCGTGATAGAAGGCTTACCACAAATGTCTAGTTTTGTAGGGGGTTTCGTAACAAGACAGAAAGGAAATAATATCCTGCCCTTGTGTACAAGTTGAATGATCTTTTGACTCAGCATGAAGTACTACTCCTTACCCAATCTGTGGAAAAAGATAAGAGCTGCAAACTAGCTTTAAACAGATGTTTACCATCTAGAGATGGTTCTATAGCCATCCTTGGGCTTACCAAAGATGCTTTTGTGACCTAATTATACTTGTAGTTGTTCTCTGAAGCCTCTTTATCGCTCCTGTTTCTAGGACGGCTCATCATTCTTTACAGAGGACAGTGTAGGTCTGCATGCTCGCTACACCTCCTGTGCCAGATAAGACTTAGCAGTTTGCAGACATACCTGGCATGATACCATTCAGAGAAAAAAGATCTCCAGCACCACAACTTATCTTTATAGAACACATGGAACAGATGTCTTTCCCTGTAAGTCAATCATTGCTAGAAATATTCCATCTTCTTCAGAGCAGCAGGAAATGAATCTCTGAGAAAACTAACTGGTGGGGGTAGGAAAATTCTTGGTAAAGTAAAATGGATTATCAGCTGCCAAGGAAGGAATAGCTTAATGTATAAACTGTGGTGTAAGGCTCCATTTCTGTGTTTGATTGGCTTGTAGAATCTGGGAACTGTTTGCCTTTATGGTGCCAGGGCTTGTGGCAACACTTATTAAATTCTAAACATGAGGTATATGGTTTTTTTTAATAATATTGAAATTTATGCAGGGTAAAAGCAGTCAAACATGTATGAAGTAAAACTGAAGGCTGTAGTCTGTGAAAGTAGAACTCCATTGAATAAATGCCTATCATCTTCTAGAGGTCAACAGGAAAAGGGGGGCAGGATACCCACTTAAAGTATATTCAGATTCCTAGCAAACATTTAGTTGCTGCCACCCTGAAATGGCCAAGACTTCTACACTGCAGATACAAGTAAGTAAAGAAGCAAGCAATCTGAACACAAAGAACAGCAGTGAGTAAAATTTGGTACATGACCTTCATGCTGCCTATTTTACCTCCAGGTAAATCTTAAAATCATCCAGCCAAAAATAATAAGGTGGAAGCCCCAGAAAAACACACTTTTCTGTTTGTAGATTTTCTAGTTAAAGTTTATTTCACCTCCCATGCGCAACAGCAGGGATAGCTAGTGATGTGCTACCCTCACGCACTTCTAGTCAGCTGACCCACTTGGCACTGTTTCTCCTCCAAGGTCTTTTCTCCTCCTTGATGCATGACAGCTGGAAGCTGAGAGCTTAGTGCATACATTATAGCAGTGGTGGCAAACCTTTGGCACTCCAGATGTTTTGGACCATTGCTCCCAGAATTCTGAGCCAAGATTGCCAACGACAAAGGACTGTGGAGGCTGCGGTCCAAAAAATCCAGAGTGCCGAAGGTTTGCCACCACTGCCTTACTGTTTGATGGTGGAGACGTAAAGAGTGACAGCTGGCTTCAATTCTGAATGACTCTTATATTTGCCAGGTGTTTTTCTTGCAAAATCCAGCTTCCTGAAATGGAAGTGTAGAGCTCTATCCCACCAATAGCAACAAAGGCATTTAGGTCTTCTTTTACACAACAACCCTTCAGGTATGTAAAGATTGCAGATATGTATGTTTTTCCACCACCCACCACCCCCATAAATGACAAATAGGAAACAATTCAATTTATTGCCCATGAAGCAACTGTAATGTGTCTACAAGCCTTTGGATGCAAACTCCCTCAATTCTACTTGCCATAAAGATGGATTAGAAGCAAATGCATTTATCCATAGACTGACTGAAATACTACAGTCTAAAATAGGAGGAACTCAGCTGAGTGAGGCACCAATCTTTCCACATTTATAGTACCATTCTAAATGCAAGGTACTATCGCTGGCAATGGAAATACAAGTTAAGATATTGTGCCTGTGGTTGGTAATTAACCTTATATAACAAAAGTTTGAATCATAAAATATTTGGCAGGATGTTGGAATATTTGTCAGGTGCAATGCAATTTAAACTAAATTGTGTTAATAATACTGTGTACATAAATGTATATTTCATTCCTGCACAATGTTTCATGAGAAGGCAAGATGGCAATAAAGAAGTGTCAGCTTAGTTCCAAGGGTTACTATAGTATCAATTAACACAGCTAACTCCATAGGAGCCCAGGAGAAATTAGAGATAATTAGAAATCAGTTGGCAAGCTTTCGGCGGAGGGGGGGGGAGTAAGAAGGCATATTGGAAACCACAAACACTTGGAAATTAATTTTAAATATTTACGGACAGTCGTGCAGGCCCTAGTGATTTTGAGGATTGACTATTGCAATGCCCTCTACATGGGGTTGCCCTTGACCCTTCTCCGGAGGCTCCAGTGGGTGCAGAATGCGGCGGCCAGGCTGGTGGTGGGTGCTCGTAGATTTGAGCATATCACCTCAGTCCTGGCTCGCTTGCACTGGCTACCCGTTGTCCTCCGGATTAGGTTCAAGGTCCTGGTTTTGACTTTCAAAGCCCTCCATGGCTTGGGACCAGAGTACCTGGTGGAGCGTATCTCTCAGAGATCAACTGGGTCTAGACCCACGAGAATGGCGCAGGCGCGCTCACCGAGAGTGGCCACACCCAGAGAGGCGCAGAAATTAGTTACGCGTCACCGTGCCTTTTCTGTGGTGGGCCCCATGTTGTGGAACCATCTTCCCAGTGAGCTGCGCCTTGCAGAGTCCCTGCCCGCCTTCAAAAAGGCATTGAAAACTCACCTGTTTAAGGAGGCTTTTGGCGACCTTTCTACCTAAGTTTCTGCTGTTTTTCCCCCCCTTGCCGCCTGCGTCATCCTGTTGGGGTAATTGTTTTGCCCTCTCTTATTTTGTTTTATTGTTAGCTGCCCAGAGTTTCTATATGGAAGATGGGCAGGATATAAGTGTAATAAATAAATAAATAATAAATTTCTCCATGTTGCTCCCACTGAAGTGAAGTACCACATGAGTTATGGAAACTCAATTTATTTTGTGCATTTATTCATATGTAGATAGGACATTTCAATGTGTCTTTGCTTAGTTTAGTTTTTCCATATATAAAAACAACAAAGCCAAAATTTCACACATATTTATTTATTAAAGGCAGGAAACACACAGTAGTAAAAAGAGGAGGAAGGGATTTCTTTCCCCATTTCAGAACATCGCAAAATACAGTAGTCTCTCCTCTAGTAAACCTACTTGAGCTTTCTTTCTTTTTTTTTTGAAAGTTTCTCTTCTGTAATAAAGCAAAGCAAAGCAAAGTGTTCTGCTTATATACTGCCCCATACCACTACAAGTAGTCTCTGGGCGGTTTACAATTTTAATTACAGTGTGCAGGCTACACATTGCCCCCCCCCAGCAAGCTGGGTACTCATTTTACCGACCTCGGAAGGATGGAAGGCTGAGTGAACCTTGAGCCTGCTACCTGGGATCGAACCCAGGTTTTGAGCACAGTTTTACCTGCAGTACAGGCATTTAACCACTGTGCCACACCATGGTGTTGGACAGAACTGAAGTAACCCATATTCCGCCATGCTGCTTGGGTACCAATGGAGAAACCGCATTCTTCCCATTTACTACATACCACATTTTTAGACACTGGGAGCAGCTTTACAACAGCATCAAAAGTGGCATTACTAACCAAAATATTAAGCTAGCACAACAAGACAGATCCAGGTTTTCCTGATATTATGCAACCTGTCATCACATTAACAGCCACAATGGTTGCCTCTTAAGGAGTGTGTGTGTGGGAGGGCGGCAAGAATGCAAGGAAGGCACATATACTTTGAAAAACAAAGTCAGTATTATAACATAATCTTGTACTGGAAAATGGGGGAAAATCAATTATACCTACATCTTTTTCAGAAGGCAATTTATTTCAGCACTCTGGTGCTCAGCTATTTTTTTCTCTTCCTTTTTTAAAAAATCTCTGCATTATGCTGGAGTGTAAAATATTTGTTTTTCCCATTTACTGACCTGGCATTCAGAAATTCTTTTTCCAATCCAAGTTACAAAATTTAACATTTTGAATAAAATTAATGTGAGTGAAGATTTGGAGAGAGATACAAGATTGTATGGCTTATTAAAAGAAACATAGGTTGAAAAAATGCAGAGCTACTAAAACTGGGGTGCAAATGTTGTACAATTTTTTCCTAAGCACTTGGAATGTTTGCAAGTCCACTTAAATGCAGTGGGATCTATAGTATTTATTGGATAAGATAGACAGATTGTTTTTTTTTTCCTGTCATGCATCTCAGTGGTACATCCTTAAGGAATATAAACTGTTATTTATAGTTTCAACGATATACAGCTTGAACTATGGTTTACCTCCAAATGTTTCCTAGAAAGCAGGTATCAATATGTCTTCACCCCTTGAGAGGAAATAAAATGGGACTATCAGTCATTTTCACATTGTCTAATTTACAGCTAACACTACTGCCTTGGGTCCTTTTCCAAGGAGAAAGGCAGGATAAAAATATACTCTATAATAAATAAATAATAAAATGCTCTATAATAAATAAATAATAAAATAATTTCCGTTAAAGTCAATAATACTGCTGTATACTGTTGACAGACTCTGCAAGTTAAGATCCCTTTATTTGCAGAATAAAACTGTCAGCTCATTGACATTGCCAGCAGCCCCTCCAATTATTTTCTGATTTTCAATAGGGCAAAACAGCCAAGATGTGTATTGAGATATGTGATATAACTTTCCACCCCAACCAAGGGAGACAAAGCAAGCAACAGTCTTCTAAAAGCTCAAGCTCATGAGGTAACATGTTCAGAGACAGAAAGATTGTAGGGGGGAAGATAACATCAATAATATGTTTAGAAATAAATTGCCTATTTATTCCACTGATTTTCTCAGTCTTTTAAAACCCATACTCCCATTTGGTCAATACTCTATAAAAATCTCAGTTCTCTCCCATTGAAATCTGAAACATTGCATTTAAAAAGAAATTGAAACATTTGTCAATTTATGGGGGGGAAATCTTCATTTTTATAGTTATTGTGTTAACTTTCATTTCTCAAACTATGATGCCTCTCTGCAAATACTGCTAACTTCTACAGGAAATTGAGAAGAAAATGAGGTTAAATGGGCTGTTGCTTAAGAATCACCAACATACAAAATTTAGATTATTAATAATTCTTTCCATGACTGGGGAATTTCCTCTCCTTTAATAATCTTATTGTATAATATCTTCAATTTAGGTATAATAAACTTCTTATATAATTTATAAAACTCTGGTCCTAACCTGATGTTTTCCCTATTTTCAATTTAGTTATTATTCCCTCTATTTCCTCCTCTGTGAATCTCTAATTCTAATTTAGCCCCTTTCGCCCAGATTTCACTCCACTGAACAATAACCTTGATTATTATATAACCCTTAAGGTGATGAGTTATCAACTGCCAACGTCAGTCTTTGGAATAAAAAGCAAATCCATCCCCTGCAAAAGACCATATTTGTTCTATAAATTGTCCATTGAGAGTCCAATAATGGTTCTGCTGGACCTATTTCTAAGAACTATCACATTTAGACTCTAGACCAACGTACATCTATTCTTCTCTGCAAAGTTGTCCAGAAATCATCTTTAAACCTATTAGATTATCTAAATTTAAAGCTTTCTTCTATTTCCATGCAAAACATATCTTTCGTGCTGGGACCATGAGAAAGACCTCTCCTGATGAGCCTAATATCCAGACAGGCTCATAAATGGAGATGCTGTCCTTGAGATAGTTTGGACCCAAGCTTGATTCCAAGCTCCAACCATCAACAGAAAGTTGTACCCATAACTTAGGCCTCTCAGGAGAGGGACTACAATAAAAGGTGGCAACTTGCCTGTGACAATATCCTATACATCAAGACGCACACTATAAACAAAGGGGCCCAAAACACAGCTCTCTTTTGCCTTCTATGGATAATTTTTTTTTACCAGGATACAAACAAAGAAATTGAAAGGGAAGGTAAAATAAATCCAATCTCTCCAGAGTGCATGGAGCCTGTTTAAAACAATGGTAATAGAGGCCCAGTACAAGTGCATAACGCAAAGAAAGAAGAGCTCATCTAAGTCCAAGAGGGCACTGGCACAGTTAACGAGTGGAGTTAGAGAGGCTCTAAAGCAAAGGAGCGGTCTTTCCATAAATGGAAATCCTCCCCAAATGAGGAAGATAAAAAGGGACACAAACTCTTGCAAAAGAAATGTAAGAAGATGATAAGAGAGGCAAAGAAAGACTTTGAGGAACCTATGGCTAGCAATATAAAGGGAAATAATAAAAGCTTCTTTAAATATGTTAGAAGTAAAAAACCTGCCAGAGAACCGGTTGGCCCTCTGGATGGTGAAGGAGGTAAAGGAGAGATAAAGGAGGACTTCGAAATTGCAGAGAAATTAAATGAATTCTTTGCATCTGTCTTCATGACAGAAGACCTTGAGCAGATTCCGCTGCCCGAACGGCCCCTCTTGACTAAAGAATTAAATCAAATTCAGGCTAAAAGAGAGGATGATTTAGGTTTAATTAATAAATTGAAGATCCACAAGTCACCAGGCCCAGATGGCATCCACCCAATGGTTATTAAGGAACTGAGAAATGAAATTGCAGATCTCTTAACAGGAATATGCAACTTATTTCTTAAAACAGCCACAGTGCTGGAGGATAGCGGATGCCACTCCAAGCTCGAGCTGTCAAAACCAGCTGAGTGGCAGTGGTGAGAACAAGAGAGCCAAGCAGGGTTTTGAAATTTGTGCCACAGCAACACCCACGTTGATGTGGCGTGAAATTGAAAAACCTGGGGTGATCACCCCTTCTCAGCCAGGCAACAGCCATGTTGGTGGTGCACCCACTCAAAGTGAGACAGGAGCAATAGGGTTTTATGGTTGACTCAGCATTCTATCCTTCCGAGATCAGTAAAATGAATACCCAGCTTGCTGGGGAGGAGGGGGGAATGTGTAGCCTACATAATTAAATTATAAACTGCCCAGAGGGTGCTTGAAGTGCTATGGGGCAGTATATAAGCAGAACACTTTGCTTTTTTTAAAAAATGATGCCACTTGCTTCACAGTACTATTGCCACCACTAGCACCCAGCTGGTTTTTCTTCTTCTTCTTCTTCTTCTTCTTTTTTCTTTTTCCTTTTTCTTTTTTTTCTTTTGATAGGTCATGCTGTGGGGAGGGAGGGAGGGTGCCCCTATGTCATTCAAAAGAAAAAAAAAACAGTTGGGGGCTGCTGGTGGTGGCCACAATGGGAGAGAGGAGTAGAAGGGTTTTCAATTTTGTGCCACTTGCTTCGCTCTACCGTTGTTTCCACTGGCACCCTGTGGGTGTGTTTTGACAGGTTGGGCGGGGGGGCCTCCCCTCAGCATGACCTAGCCAAAAAACAAACAAACAAAAAACAAACAAAAAAACAAAACAAAAAACCCAACTGGGTGGTGATGATGGGGCTGAGTACCAGAGAGTGGAGCTGGGTTTTGAATTTGGCACCGCCTTCTTGCTCCCCCATTGTCACCCCCACCATCCAGCTGCGGTGGTTTTTTGACAGGTCAGGCTGTGGGGAGGGGCCACCCCCTCCCCACAGCCCGATCTATCAAAAAAAAAAAAACCCAGCTGGGTGGCAGCAGCTTCTGTTTCATTTTGTTTCCTTACGGAAATTCTATTAAAATTTGGTTAATTATGAAACGAAACGAAATGCAATGAACAATGAAAGGAAATGAAACACTATATTTCAGTTTCGTGCCCATCTCTACTTCTTACTTCATTACACATACTCTAATGTACTTAGTTTATGAATAGGTCATAGCAATCTGTTACCAGTGTTGTGGGTAGTTCACATCATAACTTAAACCAGTTGATGATCCCTCTCCCATTTATATGCCATTCCTCTGCCTGAAGACACCTAAAGCTTTAGACTGAAAGTAGAGAAGAATCTCTAAAGACTGTAATATGCATATCTGTATAAAGTGCTTATTCTTCATTTTATTTTTATTTTTTATTTTTTGAAATCTAGTGAAGCTAAACCACCAATCATGGGTTGTCCTTCTCCCTTTCTGAAATCTAGTTCGCTTTTCATGAATAGTATGACTTTCTTCAGTTTGAGTTTGTAATCTGTACAGAAAATACTGACTATATACTGCATTTTAAATGCCATAGCTAAGAGACCGAAATGGTCAATAATTTGTTTTCTAAAAAGTTACAAAATGACTTTTATACTTCAGAGTCATAATACATTATTTTCTTTTCAAGGATCATTATTCAATATTTACCTGAACTTCAGAAGCTACCGTTATTCTTACTGTTATTTCTTACCTTCTTATATTTCTATGTGGCACTTTGGCTCCTGCAGGGGCATTCACATACTAGAGCATGAAAGAAAAAAGCCCGAGCAACATGCTGGCACAGATCTTGCTATCACGTAGAGACAATATAGCAAAGCTCTGTTGTGTCTTTCTGCTGCAGACTGTTGGGCTGCAAAGAACACAGTGCCAACAGATAAGTGGAAGGGTCACACTACAGGTAAATAATTAGCTTCTGTCAAATGCTGGACAAAGACCCCAATGTCTGTTGGAAGGAGGGGGATGACAGACACTTATTATTTATTTATTTATTTATTTATTTATTTATTTATTTATTTATTTATTTATTTATTTATTTATTATTTGTGCTTATTGACTACCCAATTTTTCTGTAGGGAACTCTGGGCGGTATACAACACGTCACCATAAGAAAAATATAATACAATGCAAATCAAAATACAAATTCAAAGTATAGATCCTAAAAAATAACCAAATAGGCCGAACACCACCCAGCAAAAAGATCAGATATGGCAAGAGTAATTGGTGCCAGCAGTTTAAAAAATAAATTCACTTCCAAAAATCCCTGAACTTCTGGGATGAACAAAAATGAACAACTGCTTTAAATGTGCTTTCCACAAAGCCATCATTTTAATGCTTGGCTCTGAAAGCTGAAATCAATGCAAATCCAGCTGAACCTGAGGCCCGGAAGGAAAAAAAAATGCAAATGTCATTTAAAGCCTAAACTGAGGAATCCATGAGTGTGGAGAACACCTCAAAAGTACATCATTTTGCCACAAGGCTTTAAAAACTCCCACATAATGTGCCTTTTTGGTTGCAACACTTGGGCACCAACAGGGTATAAACAGAGGAGGCTGTTTTTGCTTACCTGCAGCACTGTTACAGTCCTGCGCTTGATCGGACACAAATATCTTCAGCATAAAATTAGTCTACAGCTCTTATTCTTTCTCATGTCTAATCTTAAAAGCAGTCGTGATTATTTTGTGCGTAGCAAAACTGCCAAGTTGTTGCAGCAGCAAATTGCTGCTATGGGACTGCATGTGAGCAGAGATGTTGTCTGCATGACACTAGTATAGAGCTTTTATTATTTCCTGTGTCTAATCTATAAAAGCAACTAGGTTGTTTGCATGCATAACAGAAGTGCCAGGAACATCTATGACCAGTATGTTTGCTATTGCTGTACTGAGCTTATAGAGCTATATTTTAGCACTTTGTCACTTTGGTCATGTCAGTTACTCTGTAGCTGCTCAAGGCTCCGTGTCATTCTGAAGAGCATTACCAGAATCGTGCCTCTTGCCCTTTCGTGGTTCATATGCCACAGTCCTCCTGTATCGTGGGACTGCAATATATGAAAAAAGCCCCCTGTGGTAAGCTAGAAAGGCCTGTTTCAGGCCTCTTGTACTTATCCCAGGCTTGGTACTGCCACGAACAGTTCTGCGAGGACCTTCCTGGGCTCATTGGAGGCACCAAAAGGGCTTCCCCATGAACCAGACATGACTTCTGGAAAGTGACCTCTGGATCACTTGAAAGTACTTTTGGGGCCTCCGAGGGCCTTTCTAGGCATGTTGGAGGACTCAGAAGTGCTTTTCTGCGAACTGGAAAATAGCCACCCTCCTGTTGAATGCTGCAGATGGCAATTCTCAGCCAGTATACTTTGGCATGCTCTCTAGACATGGGCACGGAGTGGCGAAATTCGTGTTTCCGTTACCGTTTGACGTTTCCGTTACGTAACGGGTAACGGTAATGAGAATTACTTCGCTCCAGCTCGAACCTGACCCGATAAAGATAAATTGGGTCTGATTTGTCGTTGTTGTTCATGGCATCGCAGCGATCACGCGATGCCAAGCAGCACAAAAAAATGTTTTAAAAATAACAAAAAAAAAAAACCCCAATTCCCGGCCAAAAAAGCAGGCGGAAATATGCCTGCCTAAGTGAGGGCACCTACCAGAGAGGGATGGTTTCTGGGGGGGGGTCCCTGGCCTTCCCCCCTCTCCTTTCCTGGGCTGCTTGCACCAGGCTGGGGGGGGGTCATCCTCGTTGTCTCAGTCTATGCCATGCGGTGGGGGGGGATCCAAAATGGCGACCACAATTTTTTTTTAACTCGTGGTCCAAAAACCCACCAAAGCACCACAGAAACATGTGAAAATTAGGTATTCTAAATGCCTGAATTTTTATAGTAGCAGCAGTGGGTTTTTCTTGCAATAAAACATCTCCATTGATTTTATTTTTATTTTTATTTTTATTTTTATTTTTATTTTTTTTTACACCTGCGCACGTGCAATGATGGGCTGGCCATGGGATGGGACCATGCAAATTTTTGGAGCCATTCCACCAATCCCATGGTCAGGTTTTGACTGAGACTTCTGGATGTGCCAGAGGGCATAAAAAGCCCACTAACCCTAACCCTAACCCTAACCCTAACCCATACACCAGTACACTGTCCTTCTTAGTGGGTCAGAGGCACCCAGAGGTGCAGCCCACTAACCCACCCTAACCTTAACCGTAACCCTAAGCCTAGCCCTTACCCTAACCCCAACCCTAACCCAGATCCGTACACAAGAACGCTTCCCTTCTTAGTGGGTCAGAGTAGAGGCACCCAGAGAGGTTCCTCACACTCCAGAGCCCACTACCCCTCCCCTACCCCTAACCTGTACGCCAGTACGCCAGTATGCTTTCCTTCTTAGTGAGTCAGAGGCATCCACACCCAGAGAGGTGCCTCTGCCACTTACCCCCCAACCCTAACATAATGTAATGTATGGTACGCGGCAGCTACGCGTTACGCTTCCCTTCCCTTCTTAGTGGGTCAACTCAGAGGCACCCAGAGAGGTGCCTCCCAGAGCCCACTTACCTCAACCCCAACCCAAACGACAAAGGGAAACGGAAACAACAAATTTTTGGAAATTTCCGCGACAAACGGAAACGACCCGAAACGGGCCCATTCCGACAAACGACAACTTGAAACGTAATTGTTTCTGGTCGTGCCGATCTCTAATGCTCTCCATCATGGAAACAGAGGCCACATTGAAGCAAATGGTTCTTTGCACACTAAGGAGGTCTTATACTTCTTTATGCAGGCATTCTAAATATCCATTCACTCAAACTACAGAGGAAAAATGATGAAAGATGACTCTGCCCAACATACAGCCGCTCCTCACTTAACAATCTACCTGTTTAATGACTGCTCAGACTTCAACCAGCAGCCTAACTACTGCCTCAGGAAGAACTTGCTATTGCAGCCCAAAGGGCCTGGGCCAAAGTGTCCAGCCTGACTGCACCTGTCTTGCCAGCAGTTCAGAGGGGAGGAAGCAGGGCTGTAGTATCCTGCCACCCCTCACAATGCATCCAAGAGAAGGTGTTGCTCTGATCATCACAATGCCTCTGCCAGAGAGGAGAAGGACTTCAAGTGGGGCAGAGGGTTGGCCAACTCTATCCCCTTCTATTTCTCTCTCCTTTTTTTCCTGTTTCTCCTGCAAGCTCCCAGAGAGCCTCCCCACTCTGGCCTCCCTGTATGGAGGGCAGCCTCAATGCACCCAAAGACATCCAATATCTAATTCAGAAAGTGTCTCAGCTCCGTATCACCAAATGCCAACCAGCATTATAGAAGTTTAACTGAGGTGAGAATAGCAGTAAAATGAGTACAATGAGCACTAAAGATCAGTTTCAAAACCTACCTGTCACTGTAGCAGCATACTGTTATGGCATTGCAAACACAGGTATTTTGAACTACTTCTCAGACTACCAGCCCTGCATGATTTATTAAGTTCTACTCAGCCTATTGTAAGTTTTCAATCTCCTTTTTCCACTCCCTCATGACATCTAGACCTTCAGCCTTGCCAGTTTATGATTATCTGGAGACACTGAGTCTGGTGTCTTACAAGCACAAATCACAGAAGAGATTCATCATTTCTGAGGCAGTCGTCCATTTCAGTTTCTGAAAAGATGAAAATAATGCTTTCATTCTAAACGGATGTGGCCTTTTCACTCACAGAAAAGGTTGACCAGGCACAATAAGGGTGTACTGATAACTCATTAGGCGTACTGATGAAAACGTTCACCATCCTTACAAATATAAATGAAACATTCATTCTTGACTGACTGCTGGTATTTAGGCCTGTGTTTGCTAGAGGTTTCTATCAGGAAATCCTTATTATGCCGAGATGAATGTTTACAGACAGTTTAAGCACTAATGAATGGAGAAATCTATACAACATTTCTCCAGATATGATGGGAGTCAATCTGGGTGATCTTTAGTAGCATCAGCAAGAGATGTAAATCTAGAGAAAGAGGGACAACACAAGCTTCCCTAATAGTCTTCAGCAGCCAAGGTTGGCTGTAGGGCTAGATGGGTGGTATAAAAGTCAAATAAATAAATAAATTAGGCAGAGCAAATTGGCAGCCTGCCTAAAGTGGTATATACTAAGAGGCATAGAGCAATGGTAGAGTTAGTGGGTGCAGCAGCAGCAGCAACAACAACAACAGCTTTGTTGGCTGGTCTTCCTGGACTTGACTCCCACACCTAGCTGTTCTTTGCTGAAGAATAGAGATATGGTATATGTTATAAATTCTGTCTCAAACCTAAGTTATTCAGTTGTGGTTGAGTACCCTAGGTTGAAGCCTATGTTGAAGAAAGATTCATTTGTCACAGGGCTGGTCCTATCATTAGACATAAGGGTATCTGCCACCTGAGATGGAAGATGTTGGGGGCCAGCAGCTATATCAAGATAAAGGAAGATGGAGCAGCATGAACTTCTAAGCTGAACTGTCCTGAGAGTGATATTGAAATAATATGAAACGGGGCTCGTTGTGTTAGTTTCTCCAGATGGAATGGGAGAGGGCCACCATTTGCCTTCACCTTAGATGGCAAATGGATTTGACTGACCCTGAAGCAGCAGTGTATATATGAAGCTGGTTGAATAGCTCAGTGAGCTAGGTATCTGACTGAGGAACTCCCCCACTGTGCCTCTAGGGAAGAGCCAGCCTGTATCCCTTTGGGCAAGCTACACATTACCGGAGCACCCCCCAGAAAAAGGCGCATTGGAAACCTTAATACAGTACTTTCTGCCAAGAAAAACCCTGGAAAGAGTTGGCATAAGTCAGAACTGAGTTGACAGCACATGATTATATAGAGACTGTCTATTGTGCTTTCATGCAGCCCTTCCACTTGGAAACAACCATGTTGCTTCTGGCAGTCAGTTTGACCTTACAAATGTTTGTACTGTGACCTTAAAAACAAAACATAACCAGGGGAGAAAAACCACAGCTATTTGTATTTTCATTTCAAAGTGCCCTGAGCAAAAAGAATAGCTTCAAAAGGAAAACGTCCGCCATGAAACTTGTATGAATGTCATGTCATGGCCAGTCCCAATATGCAGCTTCTCTTTATCCTGCTTTTATGTTTGCCTTCAAGATAATGATGGAGAAAGTGTCCCTGAAGCTATGAAGAGACGAGTGGATCTGGGATGAATGCAGATTGTTTGCACTTGTGCACTGTCCATTCCCATTGGCAATGGCAAAGAGCACAGCTTTTCTGACATGGGAACACATGCATGGTTTGATAAACTATACCTCCTATGGTCCAAGAAACAGATTCTAACATGATTACTTGCTCCACACTAAGAGCTGAACACATCTGTATGCAAGAGTTTTCTTTGTCTTCGATCTTGCATTTGTTACATTTATTCAAATTAAGATGACATAAAACCTCATACATTGAGTAGGCTCTTTCCCCTCATAAGGGAACCTTACATATCTTTTGAAGATGTAGAGCAATTTTGCAAGTAATGATAACCAAAACCCATTACACATAGAGATGGGCACAACACAAAAAATGGCATGCTGTTTCGTTGTGTCATAAGGTTATGAAACGTTTTGTAATGAAACGAAATGGCAGACAGCGTTTTGTTGTGAAATGAAACAAAATGCCATTTCCCTCCTCTAGAATGAAATTATTTATCTTACAGGAAATGGTGGGGAGCTTCCTCAAGCTCTTCCCTGTAAGTCCCTGAAATTTGGAAAGGTTTGGGGGGTCAGGGAGCTGAGCTATGAAGCTCCAAAGGGGGTCTGGGTAGTTAATTGAGAGGATGTGTGGTGCACATGTCACCAATTTAACCACCAGCTTAACTCTTATTTAACTTGCAAATTGCTGGGATGTCACGCTATATAAAATATGGATGGGATAAAAAAGGAATTAAGTAAGTACCGTGTTTCCCCGAAAATAAGACACTGTCTTATATTTATTTTTTCTCAAGAAGACACACTAGGGCTTATTTTCAGGGGATGTCTTATTTTATTAAGTATAATATGCTTGAATGTCAGCCCTGCACACAACCATAGCCACACCCATCACTAGGTCTTATTATCAGGGTAGGGCTTATATTTAACAAATGCATAGAAATCCTGCTAGGGTTTATTTTGGGGGAAGGTCTTATTTTCGGAAGAACAGGGTATGTGCTTTTAAGATGGAAAGGACATATGAATTACATTGGGCTGAAATGATGTGGGGAATTGTGACTGACTGTAAAATGACAGGAGACAAGCAACATATTTATTTTATTTTGTTTGCTGTAGAAAGTAAATAAATAAATGTTAAAAATATAATTATGGCTATAAACGTGCACACCAATAATCCAGAGAAAACCTTTGGGTAAGCTTTGAAAGCAGGCTGCTTAGAATCCTTAGTTGCCCTCTTACAACCAGAAAGACCCTTCTCATTCACAGAAGGGATGTTGGCCTAATGAAAACGGCCACTGCTTGTGTGAACCCCTGCAAACTCATCCCGTACTGCTCTTGGGGAAGGCATGAAGCTGATCAGTAAAACTCTACTCTTTTCCATTTGTGGGAACATCCCTTCTGTGGAACTCTGCTTACAGGAACATAGGGTCCAAGTGAGCATGTCTCATTTGCAGGGCCTCTCAGATAGTCCCACATTTTCAATGGCAGGTGCGATTGGAATAGCAAATGAAGCTTGTACTGTGGCCCTTTCCCATGGCTTAATATAATGTAATGCTGATGTGTAATAAGGCCTTCATACTTGGGTTTTTTTTTTTTTTTGAAAAGATGATGAACTGCTTCCATTAGGCATTTCTACTGAAAGAGTATACAAACTGTCTTACTGTTCTTGGCTCCCAATCCCTCCTAATGACAAAGATGTCTTCAGCATATGGTTCATGAGGTAGAGATCAGAAGAGGGAGCCATGACTGTACTGGAAAGCATTCGGGGGGGGGGGATGAAAATGTGTAAGTGTCTTCCAGCTGCATATGCTGTCTGTATAAGTCAGGGGTGCCCAAACTTTTTGTAAGGAGGGCCAGATTTGGTGGCTGAGAATGTGTCAGGGGCCGGTTGCTCCCCGCGGCCCGCCCGATCACTGCCCCGCACGTACGCCCAACCTCACAATGTTCCTGGCTATGCCGGTGGCGGTGGCCCGCGCCTAGCTTCACAACGTTCCCGGTGATGCCGGTGGCGGCGGCCTGCCCACGCGCTACCCCTGCATGCGCCCCCAGCCCCATAAGCTTCCCGGCGGTGCTGGTGGTGGTGGCTCGCCCTCTCGCCCGCCCACCCAGCCCCACAAGCTTCTGCTCACTAGCCGGACGACCCACCCAGCCCCTCAAGCTTCCCGGTGGTGTCAGTGTTGACAGAAGATTTTGTAAAAAAAAAAAGGGGGGGTGAAGAAGGGGGAGGGAGGAGCAGGCCAGCCAGCCACGGACCACTCAGAATGGCCTGATGGGCCAGATTTGGCCCCCGGGCCGGACTTTGGGCAGGCCTGGTATAAGTGATGAGAGTCCTTGCAATTTCTGCCCCCCCCCCCCAAAGGTCCCTGTATAATAGGACACTGACAAGGCATGGAGACTACTGAACTGAAGTCCACAAAGGACAGTCATAGTGTTCAGAACACTCACCCAGAGAAACCTATCTTTCAACCCACCAGATGCTCAAGATAAATCATTTATGTTTATTTTCTTTTTATTTTTGTATGCAGGGCCTAGCTAGCTAAAGCTGAACAATATCAGGAAAAAAATAGATTCTTATGAAATATGTATTCATCAGACCTCTTCAATCTTTACGTTGTTTGCCTTATAGGGGAACCCCAAAGGCAAAAGACATAAAGATTGAAGAGGTCTGATGAATGCAGGTTTCCTAAGAACCTATTTTTCCTGATGTTGCTGAGCTTTACCTAGCCAAACCATGTATACTGCAAATAAAAAGAAAAGAAGCATAATAACTGTAATAACTGATTGCAAGAAAATTTGCATGAAACTATTGCTCAAAAGCACTTCCAGCATGTTTTCTGCTCCTTCAAAAGAGTTCTGGGGGGGGGGGGAACCATCATAATATATAAGAATGTGTAGACCTCCAGGATGGTGCTTATTCACAAGTCCCATGAGCTCTAGTATTCACTGACAATGCCAGCTAGGGCAGTGATTTTTTCCACTGCCCTCTTGGTTGTGGATGCCTACAGACCAACCTTTCATTCTTATTCCACCAGTGTATGTTGGAGTATATGGAGTTAGCCAAGTCCATCTAGTGTTTTGACAGCCAATAGCTTGAACTTTGACCCTCCAGGTACAGGTCTAAGATTGTAATTGCTTTGCTTTGTGTTGCCAGGTCACATCCGACTTATGGCAATCATAAAAGGTATGTGAGATATTTAAAGAGTGATTTTATCAGTTCCACCTCTCACACCTGTGGGTTTTCATGGGTTTGAACTTGGGTCCCCCAAGTCCTTGTTCAACCCTCTCTCCCAGTGGTGGCAAACCTTTGGCACTCCAGACGTTTTGGGCCACAACTCCCACAGTCCTTTGTCATTGGAAATCTAGGCTTGAAATTCTGGGAGTTGTGGTCCATAACATCTGGAATGCCAAAGGTTTGCCACCACTCCTCTATCCATTACACTGCATTGGCTCCCAATACGATATCTACTGAATCATAATGGGCAGGTGACTGCCATCCCTCTCCACATGCATGCCCATTCTGCATCAGTCTTGCAAGTAGTCAAGGAACATCCCCCCATATTCCATGCCATCATATATACATTGGCATTTCCAAGAATGTGTACACACACACCAATTTCATGCCAACATGTTTTGATTCGACTTCCTCCTCTGAGACTCTTTAGGATGTGCTGAGTTACTGTTTGGTTATATAGTAAGAACCCAGCATGTGCAAATTCAATTATCTTTTGCAGAGAGATGATTTATTTACTGTTTACTTTACTTAATGGGATCTACTTATCACTAGATTATCACCTGTTATAATCCTACTGTTATAAAAGAAATTGGAGAAAGGGCCTGCCATCTGTTGAAGCATAACATATTCATAGCATGGTCTGTAAAACATCAGTATAGATGAAAGGCACCCAATAATGGTAGTGGTGGTGGTGGCAGTTCCAGTGATGATGACAACTTTCAGGCAGTCAGAAGAGAAACCTGCAATCAGGCAGCTTGTGAAAACAGCAAGCGTTCCTTTGTTTTAGGTTGACAGTAAAAAAAAGAAAGCCCGGGATGAGTAATCAAACAATGCCAAATGAGTAATAATGAGTGATGAAACTTCATCATACTGGTGGAAAGCAAACACAATGAACAGCCTTTAAAAACAAATTGCCAGGTCGGGGGGGGGGGTTGAAAGTTGTCCATTGACACACCAGGAATTAGAATGGCTACAAAATTACTTCTTCCCACATTTTCATTGTTCATTTTCATGAGGTAGTCATGATACATCACAGTAAAGGTCTGGTGTTATTGCGTAAAATGGATTGCAAAGGAACATTTTTCCAAGGGCATATGGAAGTACTAAGTTTATACGCCTATATATATAAGAATTCAGGAATGGTACTCACTGAGTTCAATGCCGTTTACCCTCAAGGAAGTGCTTTGTTGACGTACAGCAGTGTAGAACATATACTTATTGGCAGGAGTGACAATGTCCCTAGCATTGCACAACAAGCAACTTTTAACCAGAAGAGTGGTTCTTGGAAAGCTTGAGACTTCTTTGTCCATCAGCTGCTCTCTAAAATCACCTACACCATTCACTTTTCCTGAAGCATCTAGGCAATGCTGTGTTCAATCTTTTACAATCTAGACTCAACTGTTTCCCCACACATGATGTTTCAAGTCCAGTTAGTTATGCATTTTTGACTGTAAACTGGCCAAAGTCCTCTGGAGGCTTTCAGTTGCTCATTTGCCTTTAGCTGCTTCAATCACCTGTTCTCACTGCCTCTGATGATTCCTTCCTTTCATTTTTGTATTGCAATATTTCATGACAAAAAGCCTTTCCCCTCTTATGGAAACAGAATATGACAAAGATACAGAGTAGGAAAAAACTTTTTAAAGGATAATTAAATAACTGCTTAGGAATCTGCATCATATTGACTTAAACTATTTATTTATCTATCCTAATACTGTCTATGCCACAATACTAGCAGCAGCTCCTTTGGCCATTTCCAGTTATTTTAAGAAATACTGAGGACTGGATCTGGAACTGTTATGTTATCCATCATGGAATTATAACTACCATACCTTCTTAATGATAATGTATCTCACAAAAAAGCATAAATCACTTAGAGACCAGGTCATAGAGGGAACCATTTTGGAATATTGTATTTAATTTTGTTATAGGTGCTCCACGGGAACTAGGTTATATTCCCACTCTTCACCCCTTTTCTAGGGGTCCTAACTAAATGCTAGAAATTATAATTCATCTGAAGGCAGCCTATAGTAGAAAGAGATGGTGGATGTTCTCAGTCTTGGCATAAGGAAGTGCTAGCATTGCTTAGATTTTTAACAAAGAAGGAAAATTGGATCACTCACTCTCTGCAATCATTATTATATTTGAAGTTTTACCTTAATAAATTACTTGTATCTACTTGAAGGTCCAGCAGTACAACCCAATAGGTATTCTAAATCATAGCATGTATAGTTGTTGTGAGTATTTTGGACTGTTTGGCCATGTTCTGGAAGTTTTTCTTCCTGACATTTCACCAGACTCTGTGGCTGGCACGTTCAGAGATTTTCTCTGTGCTCTGGGGTATAGAGTGAGTGAGACTGGGGTTCTTACGGTTGTGGGAAAGAGGAAGCTTGTCCTATGCAGGACAATAGGTGTTAGTCATTGTATTGTGATGGAGGGATTAAGAAGTTTCAACAATCCTAATTAGAGATGGGCATGAACTGAAAAAATGGCAATTTGTTTTGGTTTGGTTCGTTTTAAGGTTTGGCTCAGTTTGTTCCGCTTTAAACGAATTTTTAGAAAAAATTGTTTCATTGGTTCTTTGATTCATTATTCATTTTGGTGTGTGTGTGTGTGTGTGTGTGTTGCTTCCCCCCCCCCGGTCACCATCCCTTAAGGACCTCTAGACCAGCACCAGGTAGGAGACATCGCCGCCGCCCCCATTAACAAAACAAACCGAACCGAACAATTTTTTTCCAGTTCGGTTCATTTTGTTTTAAATTACCCCTAGGGCCATTATTCATTTCGTTACGTAACAAACCAAATAACAAATAATGAAATGAACTGAAAGTTCATTTCGTGCCCATCTCTAATCCTAATATGTAGTTGATGGGTGTCAGTTGTTCTTTTCTGTGAACTGATCACCCTTGCTTGTGGCTAGATGGGAATCAGGAAGAAAAACTTCCAGAACATGGCCAAACAGCCTGAAAAACTCACAACTATCAGATCCCGGTTGTGAAAGCCTTCGAAAATACATAGCATATATGTTTTTCTCTTGTACTGAACCAAGAGGATCCAATAATTTTTTCTACTAACAAACCATTGCTAATAAGAAAGGTACTGATGATTCTTAAGTACTACAGGGTGCACCTGGGTTTCATTTGTTAATGAACCTTTGAACTTCCCTTTTGCTTAGATTGTCCATGTTAAATCATTTAAATATGGATTCCTCAAGGAGTCAGTTTAGTTTATTATCTATTTCAACCATATCAAAATACAGTGGACCCTCATATAACAAGCAGTTTGTTTAACAGAAAATCTGCTTAAAGGAAAAAAAATTCCAGAGATAGGGAGAATTTCCTCAACAGAATTGCCTATGGGGCAAATCCGTACAACAGAAAAATGGTCGTGATTAGGGATTAATCAGTTTTCAATGCATTCCTATGGAAAATTTGTACAAAGGAAAATTTGCTGAACAGAATTTCATTTGGAATGAATTAATTCCTTTGTACAAGGTACCACTGTACAAACAAATCACATAAATACAAAAGCAAGAAGGGGCAAATACTTTTTGATTTATTACTAAGGTGTTTTTAACAAATTGACAAATCTGATTGAATAATTAAAGAGAGCTTGTGTTGTGAGTCCATATTAATTCATTTATTTACAAAAAAATTAGCTGCCCCATATCCAAGTGGTCTCTGGGTGGCAAAAAAAATAAAATTAGCAAATAAATATTTTAACAGTGTGCAATGGCATATACTGTAGGTATTTGTCTATCTGATCAGAAACTGTGTTTGCAGTGGAGTTCTTGATCATGGAGTACATGTTCTCAGGTCATGGGGGTGATGATGTATACTCTGAGGGCAGGGACAGGAGGCTGAACAATTCTTTCTGCTGGCCTCCTGTAATTCACAGCTGTGTAGCAGTACTCATTTATGCATTTGTTAGCCCTGCTGCCCTCTGTGAGTCCTACTTCCAAATATGTCAGTAGTATTTCTGCCTAATATATTGTGTGTACTAATACGTTTGGTAATGATGCTCTGCCTCAGCACTCTGCAATGTTAAAAACATTAAATGATAAAGAACCTCGGTGTATTGATAATAATCTTAGTGCTAAAAGAGCTGTGGAAAAATTGCCCCTTTGCTGGAAATGAGTTGTTAAAAACATGATTAATTTCTTCCTTTGGGTGATTATGATCCAAAGAGGTTATTTAGCAATGTCACATTCAAGCCTCTTGCAGCGCTGAGCTATAATTATTATTGTGATGTGTTTTATGACAGCAGTCAGCATAAGTTAGCTTAAACCTTGTTGCTTAATGGCTGCTGCCAACACTGCCAAAAAGCACAGGGGAAAGCAGGCAGAGAGGGAAGTCAATGAGAGGAACTGGCATGCTGCATACTTTCAAGATGCCTCCTAGCTTAAATAGTATGTTCTAGAGATGGGCACGACTCAAAAAAATGGTGTTTCATTTGTCGTTTGGTCGTTTAGGGGTCCGTTTCAGTTCGTTTCCGTTTTCATGAGGTTTTTTGCAAAAAATGTCGTTTTCATTTCGTTACGTAATGAACCGAAAAAATGAAAACGAAAACAAAAAATTGCTGTTTCGTTACCATTTAGCACAATTCAATGTATTTGCCGTAACAAAAACGAAGTGGTCGACAAAATTTTTCGTGTTTCGGGTCATTTCGTTTCATTTTGGAGTCAAAATTTGTTTTTCGTTTCGTTATGTAACAATATGAAAAAACGAAAACGAAAATGAAAAATCGCTCGTTTCGTGCCCATCTCTAGTATGTTCTCTAGGATTAGACCAAGGTTCGGGAAAGCTGTTTTCTTCTTGTAGGATAACTAGATGGAAAAGAAAAGCTTGTCTCCCTTTAATAGTCACATTGAGAGCATTTCAGCCGGTGTAGCTTGCATCAAAGCCAGCACTTAGTGAATTTTTGTCTTTTAAATAGCTATTAGATGTTTAGGAACCTTTTTTGGACTTCAGTTCCCAGAAGGGGTTTCTGGAAGCCATTATGCAAGAGAGGAATACCTCCATGTTCTGGAGAAGAAAACATAGGAACAGATATATTGTGTTGTCTCTCATATATTTATTGGTGACTCTGCAACATTTTGTTTCACTGGCCCAACTGTATTTTCTGAAACCTGCTAGTGCACAATTAAAGGTATGGGTTGCGGTAAAGTGGATTTTAAAAACCGTCTGAAGAATAAGGGGTTAACCTTTCCAGATGAAAAGTTTAGATCTAATTACAGATAGTCACTGCCTGTTCTAAGCTGAAGCCAAAGAATTGTAGTAGGGAACAAATTTGCATATATGAACCTTCTTTTTAAAAAAAAAATTGTGATATTCAACCAATATTGCTTTGTTTAATATTCATCCCTTCATTCTGGAGATTAATGAAGGGATGAATATCCCCCCTTGTAAACCTTTTTATTTATTTTTCTACACTAAACCAAATAAAACAGATATGTTGCTTGTCTGCTGTCGTGCTACCAATTCAATCACATTTTTCCCAGCATTTCAGCCCAGTATAATTCATATCTCTTTTCCCAACTTAAAGGAACATACTTTCATACTTAGTTTCCTTAGTATCTCATCCATATCTTTACTTACATCTATTTTCTAATACAAAAAAATATAGGCTGTCTAATCTCAACAGTATATTCAATGTTGATGTTTAATTCTTCAATACTAAACAACTTAGGATACATTTTAGCTAACTATATATATTCTAAATGAAATCCATTGTATATTTAACTATTCTTCCAAAGAGTACCTATTTTCAAAACCCATCTCTAATTCAAGTTAGTACTTTATAGGCTATTATAAAAGAGCTATCTCCTGGTCTACAAGTTTCACTTTATGCATAGAAGTTCTTATCTGTACCTAAGTACCACTGTTCTTTTAAGGATCTAACAAATTAACATTTATTTATATTTCAGGTTTGTCTTCGTATTTCCATTTTCCATTTCCCATATCATGCCAATCAACAAGTAGCAACAAACAACTGCATGGCTGTCCCTCCAAATCCCTTCAACTTTGATTAGTGCACCAAATACAGTATATGAAAGCCTAAAAGAAGTTGGATGAAATGCCTGATATCCATGGCAGGTTCTTTTCTTAAATGAAGAACAACAGATTGTACTTTCCACACACTCTCAGAAAAATTGTCACCGAGTCAGCTTGGCTATACTGTACAGTTGAAATATATGTAAGCACACTGTAGCGAAGAGGATAGCATTGGGGTTCAGAAGACATGGGCCTAGAAACTTAATTGACTGGGTGGCATTGGTAAAACCACTCCTTAGATATCTTATTTTTAAGATAGTTAGGCTCACCATAAGGCAGATGCGACTTAACACCACAGAGAGAGAGAAAAACGTGAGAAGCTGGGTGTCCAGTCTGTGCAGCTGGTAACTCATGGGGTGGCCCAATGAACATCTTTATCTCGATTTCCTGTCAGTATGTTGTCAAGCTTCCACAAAAGGTTGTTATTAGATGAAGAAGATAAAGACTAGTACTTTGCTCTTCTAAATAAATAGCATCCAAATAGCGAACCACAGCTGCAAGGGTACACTCATTCTGGTATCTATCTCCTGATGTCCCATGGAGGATTTCCTAAAAGTAGCAACTGGGCGTAAAAATTGCCTGGTTGCTTGTCACCCTATGTTGTGTGAGTTAGACACATATGATGTGAAAAAAATAGACTACTTTGTATCCTGGGAGAAACATGGGACAAAGTTAAGTCTTTACCCTAACACAAAAATCTGCCTTTCATTATTGTTGTCCTGAATATCTCTCTCTTCCTGGAATTGTCCCTGAGGACACTTTGAGAATATAGGAATTGGCCATTCTTGTCATAAATGAGAGTAAACAAGACTGGGATTAGCAACTGAAATACTGTATTGTTTGTGACACGCTTAACAAAGCTTATCAGAACCAAAGCCCAATAAATAATAGTTTCACCTCTGATCCTATTAGATTGTGACAATTGTTCTTTTTTCACTTGGCAAAGGAAGGCACACGTTTGTGTGCTGTGATTTCTAGACTGGTCAACAGAAAGACAGATGGAAACAAATTTTATTATTGTATTGCATAGCTTAGAAAGTGTTATTCTAGGGGGAGATTTTTTAAAGGGCATTTAATGAATAATGGATGCAAAACAGATGTTGATGTTCTCTGGAAGAGAATGTCATTGGAATTATTCAAAATGTCTGTTAGCTGTGTGTTGACAGCAGTCATAACAGCAAGGTGTTGGTGAACAGATACTGAAGTTAATCCAAAAAGAAATGCCATGGGGCTTAATAGTCTAAGGTCACATGATGAGTTCCAGTATTAACAATTAAAAAGCAAACACAGTTTTTCAAAAACATTATTTTAAGAATTCGGGCTACTGGCCTCGTTGGATTAGAAGATCTGATAGACCTCAGGTGGTTTCTCAATTGATACAGATACCATAAGTGTGTTGTGTGTGTGTTGTGTCGTTACAGTCGTGACCGACTCTTCGTGACTCCATGTCCATGGAGTTTTCTTGGCAGGAATACTGGAGTGGCTTCCCAGTTCCTACTCCAGGCACCTACAGCGACTGGTATTCCCTGGTGGTCTCCCATCCAAGTACTAACCAGGGCTGACCCTGCTTAGCTTCTGAAATCAGGTGTGATCAGATGTGCTTAGAGCACCAAATAAATGCTGTAATATAGCAAATGAAATGAACATAGTTAAAATGAAGAATAAAATGGGATAAATGGTAGTTAGAATTGTGAAAAACAGTATGGTATAGTAGACAGACCTGGACTTGGATGCAGGGGGGGGGGCGGCTAGATTTAAATCCCCAAGTGGCAATGAAAATTCATTGATGAGGTAGGGATTGCAAACCAGTCCTTGAACATCCCACATACTATGAAAATCCTATTAGGGCGACCATAAATCAGAAATAGTTTAATGACAGAACCAAAAGGGCAGTCTAAATGCTCAGGGCATCCTCAGTAAGTGGGACAAAGGTAAGCCACCAGAACATCTGAGGAGAATGTTTGTGGTAGGTGTAGTAAACAGAAGCCTATCAGTACTGGCAACAGTGCATGGTATGGTGTTAAGTTGTGTTGATGTAGCAGTATGAAAATGATCACAGAAACAGAATGGATAGAATTCTGAATGGCTAATTATGAGGAATACATTAATCCTGAAAAAGACCTGAAAAGATCTGCAAAAACTTTCATGAGTTTAGCTTCCAAGTAAAAAACTTTTTTAAAAAAACTCTGATACCAGGAGGTGGTTTATTACTATTATTATTATTATTATTATTATTATTATTATTATTATTATTATTA